>QYTT01086497.1:0-15931 GCA_006980735.1 Dasypogon diadema
TTCAGAGGTAATTAAAGAAACATATCCTCAAGAAAAACATACAATAAATCTGCAAATAAGGGGTAAAACGACCTCAAGAAACAACATTGCTGAAAAGTAATGCATACCGACGCCGCCGTAAAATTACAATTTTAAAACAAAATTTATTTACAGCAAACATTAATAATAAGCTAAACACGAAAACTGCCGACCATTTCACGGTCAGTGTCATCATCGTAATTACCTGAAGCTCATTCATTGCATTTTATAGTACTCATCTTCACGTCGTGCTTCGGGAACTTTAGTGCCCGCCAGCCATAAAAAGTGAAAGATATTACTTGTAAATTGTGCCATAATTAATTGTGACAATTTTTGACGGCGATAGGAATACAGGCTATTTTCCAGTGAAATAGTCTGAACCAGAAATAAACTCGATGAAAAATTCACGAGACAAGACTTTTTGAAATTCAAAAAAAACGACCATTGAACGACTAGTGAAACTCGTTCGATACTCGTGGGCACTAACTGCCCGCCGCACCGTTAATAAACAACCGATCGACAAATTCAAACAAATTAACAAAACAAGACGCAAACTGCAAAATTTTCTGCTAATTGAACTAGAAAATCGACAAGTTTAGCAATAAATTAATCCGAAGCAACGCCCAACGACGAGTGAATCTGGAGATGGAAAAACAAACAGCGCAAAAGTTTGGAAATTGTTTTCAAAATTTATGTTCAGTGCACATATGGACGGGTATTCCCCCTGTGCACCATTGCACTACTACACCGTTGTCGTGTAGCTATTTTTCAAAACCTGCAACAATGCAAACGCGTTCATACGACTGTGAAGTTGTCGCTTTGGCAGTGCAGACCATTCACCAACTCCGATATCGACTATTTGTACAGCGGAGTAGCAATCACTTCTTATTTCCTTGGGTTTCTTGACTGAAGCTGAAGACGAAGGCGAAGACTCTGAAGGTGACGTCTGTAACGATGTCTGCAGTTTGCAGCAATTTTCGTCAAAACAAAAAGTTTGCAACGAACAGCACATGTAACAAAACAACGGTGAAAAGGAGTGCTGCAAATCATCTGACTTACATGGGACTCTGGTGAGTGTCGTTAATTTTTACCACACCCTCCCACAGCCCACAGCTTATCTCGAGGAAGCAAAGAAATCTTGACTGGATGCTGAATCCGGGTCTGAATCTGGAAATAAAAAGAGGGTGTAGCCACCAGCCCAGTCAGCGAGTATACGACTTTGAGATATAAAGGGGGCCCCAGAAAAAATGGAGACTTTTATGGAGAGGTGTTCAATCTGAAGAAGCAAAGTGGAGAACACAAACACAAACAATATGGCGAAATTGAGCTGATTTTCCCGTTTCGTTTTTGTTTTATGGTGTCCAGGTGTGGATGGTAGATTGTGCGCTGCTGCTGCTCTAATTCCGTTTTATTTGTTAATTTTTATAAGATGAAATTGAAAGCTTTTCAAGCTTTGTTCGAATTACAATGGAGGCGGTTGAAAGCGGAAAAGTTTTTACAGTTATTGTGGGTGTTAAAGTTTTAACTTTGGGATTTTAACCACCCTTTATTAGTTGGGAACAAAGTTGTCCCTTTTGTTAAGGGGTGTTAGTGAAATCGGATTCTGCTTTTATGAATGGAGGTCGAGAGGAGAGATTGTACTCGGAAATTGGAGTGTGGTAATAAATTTAAGTTTTTCTCTTTCACGATAACTTTAATTAAAATGTTTTGCTAGTTGGTTTTATATTTTTTTTCTGCGTCTTGTAAAGATGCACTGATATCAGAAATTAATAGGAGTATTCTCAATTATTTTTAGATTACTTTAAAGTGGATACTATATGCATCGGTTTATAACTATGGGCGAAACTTGGATCCACACCCGAAATGAACAAGCAGGCTAAACAGTGGAAAGAAACTGGCTTTTCGGCTTCAAAGAAGGCAGAAGTTCTTCCGTCAGCAGAAAAGGTCTTGGCATTGATTTCCCGGAATAGGAATTTTGGTCATTGATACTTTTAAGAAAGGACAGCCTATTACAACAGGATCAAGACAATATAAAGGGAATCCCAACAAGATCGGAAGGGCTTAGTAATGAGACTGTCGTTCGCCCAACTAACAATCGGGTCAAGGTTTACAACAGGTCACTTAATTAATTTCCAATTGATCCAGTTAGGAGAATAGCAAGATCTTCTGCATAGCACATGACACTGTAGCCATTTTCAAAGCAAACGCAAAGGTTTTCTAGTACAAAGACCACCAATATAAATTTGGGACCCCATGTATACAGTGGAATTTTTTTATGTATTTAGGTTCACTTTATTTAAAGTATTATAGAAATTAACTTCTCAAAAATCCGCGGCTCTAGATAAACTATTTTGCATACAGGGTGCCCTAGCTAAAGTGACCAAGCGGGCATCCAGTTCAGCATCAATATTATATAAACTCATTTTTATAGTAAAAAAAATCGTAACTTAAATTTCGATCTCATATCGGCAGACCCCAGATTGAAGCAGGGCACAGCATATTGCTGTGTACAGATCAGGGTCTCTGAAACGACCCTATCCCTTAATTTATTTTCGACGGACGCTTAGAGTCTTATTCCGCTCCGTCCCTTTTTGGGCTTTTGTGGGACATCCAGCGCCATCCAGCGGCGAGATAAGTGCGATAGTAAATGATAACTACCAGAAGTACTTATTAACAATAAACAGAACAAATGTATAACTGAATTTTATTGTTGGCCATTAGTAAAAATAGGGAGAAATTTAACCCCTGGACTCGTCGCGTTCAATTTAACTTGGAACTCACGGGTTTTACATTAACATTTTAACATTATGTGGTTGGGAAGATACTCCGTTCCAGAGGTGTTTTTCCTGCCCAATCTTGGGTGATCTAATGGACCTCGTCGACAGACTGGCATTTCATTGGTAGTGCAGGCCGTGGTATTTGAAGGACTTGTACATGGGACTTCTCAACGCTTTGGAGTGCTGCAGGCACTGCGGAAAGGGTGTCTTTCGTTAGACGACCAACTGGTAGTGTAAAATGCTTATAATCCTTTACCATGAACTGTAGTTTTGAATTAGTGCCATTTAGTTTTCTTTTGAACAAAATAGGCTCCACTTTGAAGCAGTACTCCACCTCACCCCGTAAGTGTAAAAACAGCGAAATTTCTTTTCAATGCTTTTTTGCTTGTTATGCGTTTCCTTTGCGTTCTGGGCGTAACATTTTGTAAGTTCGTAACAAAAAAAAAATTTGATGACAAAGTAGGAATATTTTACGTGAAGTGCGTAAAATCGAATCACTAAATCAACATAGGTTCAAAATGACCTTTAATTACATACAGAGCACAATGTAATGTACCCCATTTAACTTTCCTCTCAATATAAGAACTTTATTGATTTAGTCCTCCAATTTGTTTTTATAGTTATGGAACTATTCACGCTTTTATTACCCTGTATATACGATTGCACCTTTTCCTATTTTGTGAAAATGGAAATCGCTACCAGTCTTAAGGTAATTTTGTGACAAAACGGCTGGAGGTCTTCCTACGAAGGCTACTAAAAGCACGATATATACGTTCGAATTTAGGTTTGAATTGCTGCTTGTTAATTCCGCCCTAAAGCCTCTCGCCAGAAGTAAGAAAAGGTGATTAGCCCATTCCAAGAAAATGGCAATAAGTCGACCAGACACAGCCTTACGAAAATAAATAAATTGCTTAATTAGTACATTTCGGGACAATAACGATCCAATCATAATTCACCGCAATTTCATTTTACACACCCATAAAACACTAGTGAAGCACGCGCAGAAGAAATGAGGGCTATTCCCTTGCAGGCGGACTTTTATGGCTCTATATCAGCGCCCGTTCCAACAACAGGGAAAATTTTTTTATGTCTCCTCCAAGTATTTAAATAAATAAAAGCAGACATTTTTACACAGCGCCCAGCAATCAATTTGGACGCTATACATCAAAATAACGTACCATGACAGATAACCATCCCCGAATATGAAAGACTCCTAAACGAGGCCTGGTTCACATCAAACCCATACTTTTCGAATGTAGTAACCTCGGCTCGAACCTTCGACTCCACCATCCAAGCCTTGTTGCTCCATTACTTCTCTCCGACTTTTATTTGATTAACTCAAGACAATATGGACACGACATGGAATTTTATGTTATGCTTTAAATGGATTTTTTTTTCTTTATTTTCGATTCAAATCGTTACTGAGATGAAAACTCGAAGGGGTCCCAAAAAACCGCGGACACATTCACACCGAACAGACAAGAAAGACCGTGTAACAGCCGGAGGAGCCCGCTCCAGCCTCCAAAAGAAAAGGTGAAGTTAGACGTTTCGGTTTTTTGTTTTTCATCGTCCTCTACCTTGCCGTCCCCACTCGATTACCATTTCGAATTCAAATTAATTTCTTTTTATTGGGAACATTCTTTTAATGGTTTATCGTATTCCAGTTTCGTCTTCAGCATTCTTCATTTCGGACTGTTTCTTTTACGCAAATGAAAAATTCTGTCAAAAAACGCGTGCCTGGCGTCATACATACATTGGGTACCCAATTTTCGGGTCTCTTTGGGTGTTTTTATCTACTCCACTGATTTATTCCTGATAAGAATCATTTGGCCGTCTAAGAGAATTTTTGGTTCTGTTTTGAAATTTGATAGCTGGCGAGGAATTAAAAATTTATCGAGATTTAATTTGTACGAGTTTATCATAGGCGCCAAAAGACTTCGCTTGAGAATTTTTGGTTTATCTGATTTTTTTCGGGGATTTTATTTATGGTCTCTGAAGCTTTGGATCACTAATTGCAAAAGTCAGGAGTATCTGGAGTGCTGAAAACAGATAGGTTAGAGTACTGAAGGGAGAAATGCCATCAAAATTATTATGGGTCCATAAAAATGTTCCAATTTTGAAAATTTGTCGTGAAATCAAATAATGGGGACTGTGGGTTTCTACAGGTGTCTGTCTCTGAATTTGTAATAATTAACTTCTACATATTATAGGCGATTTTTATTGCTGGTAGAATATAAAAAAAATTTTGAATATGTTAATAGCAAAACAATAATAAGTCCAATTACCATCTGGGCACTTTATGATCGAGGAATTTTCACTTGTATCTAAATGTTGCAGTAGTATTGGAATGGACTCCTAAATATTCACATTCTACTTTTGAAAAAATCCGTAATTTGTTAATATTTACTTAACAGCGAGTTGGCCCATTAATGCAGGAATAGTTGATAGGTTTTTCAAAGCATCTTGCATGGAGTCAAGATCAAGTAAAATAAATCGCTAAGACTACATTTAGACATTTTAGCAAATTTCACAAGCAATTCTTGTTTCACTCAACGAAAATAGACCTACTTAACAACCTGCACTTTTTAAAACACTGTTTAAATCGGCCTTTCCCTTCTAACGAGACCTCTGATATAGTTTCTATTCTGTGTCTTGCTAGAAATTTTGAAAATTTTGTTAGAGTAGAAAAATGAGAGGAATAGTACTGATCAATAGGTATTAGAACAAACGATTTACTGTGTGTTAAGCAATACGAGAAATTTCAGTGAAAACTATAACATCGAAAAGTAGAGAAACTGGGGGGAGATTCCTTGAAAAGAAATTCGCCATTTTGTTGAAGGAGGCATTGACGGTGAAATTTTTTTATGCTATTGCACTCAATGTCATATTAGATAAGAAATTGTACGCTCATTTGAGCAGATAAAATGCAACAAGCCGCTGTGTAAGGGTGCACAGTTTATCACATTGGCGTAATTGATGATGTTAAATGTGGGTTACGGGGAAAACCCATTTGTTGTCCTTATAATCTTATTCTGTCCCAAATACCTTACAAATTAGCACTGAATTTTTCCATTTACTCATGAACTCCTCCTTCGGTCGTCCTTCCTTATTTGGAATTGAATTACTCCATTTTAGTTTGATCGCTTCATTGGTTCTCGTTTTATTTTCATTAAATTATGATTTTATATTTTATCTAACTTTGGTTTTGCATACACGCGGTGTCATAACTTAGTTCTCCGTTCACAGAAACCAGAAAGGCAGGCAGAGACTCTCATCGAACCTTCTTATTCGCAGACTCCTCTTTTCCCCCCATACACAGACTCTACCATAACCATGACTTTGATTTCCACAGCATAGATGGCGCCTACATTTTCAGAGATATTACTTTGAAAAACAGATGGCACCTCTTACCTTACCTGTATTCAGTACGAACGTTTAAAATTTCAGAATAATGGAGTCTCCGGGAAAAAAGAAACCTGGAATGGAAAAAGGGGTGAAATGATGCTCCATCTCTCTTTTCTCAAATATAATCCTATTCGATTTTCATCTGCTCTTAAACCCGAAAAATTTCTCGGGCAGGAGACTTTTTTCAGATGAGAATTCAATTACTGGAGTGGATCATTACATCCAGGACCTTGAATAAAAATGGCCATGTTAACGCAAAATCTACCTAAGCCTACCTCAAAAAGTTAGAAGCCTTTTGCGGTTTTTCTGTACTCACCAGGTGACTACATTGGAAAGCAATTAACGCTAAAACCAACATCCTTTTCATGAAAGGCAATTAAAACCTTAAAAAGATTTCTTTCAAAGAACAAATTTTCACTTTTCAATCTAGAAACCACAAAAGATCTCCCAAACCCTGCCCAAAATTTAAGAATTTCCATAACTTTAAAGCTTCGCCATGCTAAACTCTGGTTATTTAACTTTCAAATTCTGCAGGGTGTGCTGCTCAACCCCAAAAACCTGTACGCATTTCTACACAAACTTACGGTGGTCGGAAGTTGCGTACGTATGAGGAACGTATCTAAAACATGTTTCACACTTAAACTCACGCATACACACACACCCATTTCAACATCCAAGAAAAATTTATGGCGTATCCTAAATACTCGTTAAAAAAGCTCTCAAGCTTGTGCAGGCAAAAGGACATTTTGAGTAAACACAAACAATAAACCATCTACGCGACTACAATCAAACTGTCCTAACTTGCCGATGTGTGCTTAACATGGGAGTGGGGGGAATTGCTTTCAACTTCACGTGACTTCTTATAAAATTCCCTTTTGGACTAGGACTAGAGGGGGTGAAAGTTACATGCGTTCACTGTTAGGGAGCGTGCCCAAAAATCGGAAGCCAACGTAAAATTTTGGTTGTTTTGCATGTGTGAGTGCCACAGTCATTATATAAGTACTTTCCCTCTCTGACTCCTCCGTATTCCATTATCTCTAGGGTGGGGGGAGTACGACACATGTCACAAACAGACAATCCTACTGAGGACTGGCGTTCGAACATGAAAAACAGTCCAGCCGTGTAGTATTTCTGGCAGTAGTGGTGGGGTTTGTTTGTAATATTCTGCTTCCCAGCCCCCAGCAGCATAGCCCACCTATGTTTGTCTGTCTGTTTAGATACGGTATGGGATATCCGCAAATGGAATAGAACAGCAAAATGAAAACACATCATCCCTCTAAGCACGGTACGGCACATTCACTAACACCAGCCCAAGGGGCTGCCAGAAATATAAATTTCGGTGAAAGGGATGTAATCAGGGGGTGAGTGGTATAGAAGATTCCCAAATGTCAAGGGGAGCTTAAAGATGGCTTATAGGTTGCTTCTGTGT
This sequence comes from Dasypogon diadema, assembly GCA_006980735.1. Classification (NCBI taxonomy): domain Eukaryota; kingdom Metazoa; phylum Arthropoda; class Insecta; order Diptera; family Asilidae; genus Dasypogon; species Dasypogon diadema. The sequence continues at coordinate 7,630 of QYTT01086497.1, forward strand.
TGCCAACTTGATTCGGTTGAGTTGTTTGTATGTTTCCCTTCATCCCTTAGGTACATAAATATAAATAAGGGTGGTTTTGTCAGTTTGTTTTGTGTGATTACAGTCAAGGGGTGTGTGCGTTGCGTAGTACATAAATATTAATATAAAAAAACTCGAGGGGCGCACTGGCAGGAGCTACTGTAAAAAATGACTCTGGGAAAATGAAATCCTATTTCCCTATGCCACAAGGAAAAAGTTCGCAGGAGTATGCAACCCGCAAACCCTCGTGCGGGGCTGACTACATTTGTTATTTCTCATTTGTTTACCATATTTGTCAATTCCGTCTTTTGGATGGGAAGGGAGGCAAGGGTCATGAGTTAAATTGTATTAAAAACTGGATTAAGGTTTGGCACATATTTGGGTTTTCATTATTTTGGTTTTAGTGTTCAGGGATCCGACGGCGTGCATATGGTGGTGCCCATAAAATATGGAAATATTTTCGGACTTAGGGGTCGGTTCTTTTTGGTTCGCTTTTGGAGGGAGCAAAGGTTTACATTTTAACAGACAGGGGAATATATTATAATTTAGAATTCAATGATTTAATTTTAGTAACTTATGAGAAATTTAGGTTTATTCGATGAACCACAAGTAAAATGGATTTGTTTGTTTGTATGAAGGTGTTTAGTTTTGAATCCTATGCTTCATACTTTCTAAAAACATGTTTTTTCCGAATTTATAGAGTTTGGCGGTGGTCCGGAACTTGATATCCTTTCCGTGTTTCTGGAACATACTCGGGAAATTTATGTTATAAAATATACGGAAAATTCTGCTGGGGCTCCTTCTTTCGGGCATCCTCCAGCCTCTCATTAGGGTTTTTTTTTTTTGGAGTGCTTCAGCCTGCTGAGTCTAGAGCATGAGACTCAGTAGGGAAGATCAGCCAGTTTCCATAACATTGTCTGGCAGCATCCTACAGATCTTAGAGTTTAAACTAAATTTCATAAAAAATCACTTTACAAAAATTCCCTGGATAGTGTAAGCCAAATTTTACAATTAAGTCTGTTAGCAGGTATTCTTATCTTTTAGCAAAAGCTTTTATCAAAACTCCAAGAGATTGTTTTCTTGAACTTTTACATAATAGTAACAAAATATTAACCGAAGGAAAGAGAAATAGCAGCTCTGATTCCATGAACTAGTCTTTTTTCAATAGTTTGACTATAAAATGGATTTATACGAAAATGCATACCTACTACTCCAATTCTAACTAGATCAAATTCTATTACTGTTAAACGTACAATAGTACCTATAACTGCTCAATAAATTTTCAATTAGTCCCCCCAATCAACATTGCCTCAAGTGAATTAAGCACAAATTACCAAAGCTATCACTGCTTTTCACATAAGCGTAACTTTAATCCGATAAGAGTCAATTGTTGTGTCACATTACAAAAATATCCCACAGGTTTGGTCAGATAGAGCTAAACGGTCGCATATCGCATATAAAACCGCTCACAAAAGAGCGAAGTTAAAGAGCTATAAATTAGCGGATTTACCCTGGCATATGAGCATGCGCGGACACTTATCAATAAAGACGACGATTTTTATTTGGACAATATTTATATAGCTGTCAAATAGGTTTACGATCAGCGTATTCGCCTCGTCTTCTTGTTGTTTTTTTGTCTTTTTTTTTTATTGTTCTCACGATGATGATTGTCGCTCTGGGCAGAAATATTGAAACGGGTTAAATAAATAACATTTAATGAGGCCATGTTTATAAGTCAAACAATTTTTATCTGAGCTCTTTTAAAAATCTTAATGCCGCAAGATTTCCAGATTATGGCAATAAATTAGATTTGGTCCCGAAACCACCTGTAAGCGGAAACATTACAAAGGAGTCATAAATAACAAAGGATCTAGACAGGAACCTTCTAGGACCTCATGTACGATATTTCTGTATAACTGTCAAAGGCTACTTTCTCTTCAGATAATCGTTTTTTACGCTATAATTCATTGGCTGACTTGTCATTATCCTTGTTTAGGGGGTGCAACCATCATAAGAGGATTTCATCTTTGCCAGCGAAAGGGATGATAAAATGCAGAGAACGAGAGAAATGAGATGAAAACCACTGATAGGGGCGACGGGGTGTGAATACGCATGTTCCACCTCGATGACTTTCTTTAGATTGGGTGTAGGTTGTCATGAGTTTAAAATTAATTGGGTGGAATAAATTTCATAAAAAAAACAACAACTGGGGATCGGGGTCTTTTCTTTCGTGCCAGGCATAAAAGTGGCGTTGCATTCATAAAATTCTTTTTAATTTGAATAATCGCTCGAAATATATGACGTCATTAATATTAGTGTCCAAAATTTCAAAGCTAATTATGAATCGTCTTGTTAGGAGTCTGCACAATTACGACTATAACCCAGATCTGCATAGACAGACACTATCTACGGATTTGCATCTTGCGTTCTGAGAAAGGAATCGTCACTTTTTGTTTTTGTACAAGTCAGGCCCCTTTAGTTGCTGATCCACAAGGGTAGAAAAATCAGTCCTGTTTAGAAGTAAAAAAAGACAGAGGTTCGTTTGCGTCATAAATCATGTCAGGCTTTTTCAGAAATTTTGTTATACCTTCAGCCAAGAAGGAATTTCAAGAATTTGGGCCAATAGCATTCTCAGGGTGGATTTATGGTTTTATTGTGCTTTGCGCAACATTATGCTAAGAGTGTTGGCCTTGAATTTTCTGACTTTTTGGAGTTATGTTTATTTTGTCGTTTTTTTGCGTTTCGTTCTTTTCTTACAAAATTGGTGCAAGCAGAAATTCCTATTTCCATGCATTCTGTATTTCTTTCTTTGTAAAAATTCGTATATTAATTGAAAACTAATTTATTATTTTTTCTCTTGTTTTCAGGTGAAAAACCATTCAAATGTGAACATGAAGGTTGCGATCGAAGATTTGCGAATTCATCAGATCGAAAGAAACACTCTCACGTTCATACATCGGATAAACCTTACAACTGTCGCGTAAATGGCTGTGATAAATCATACACTCATCCATCGTCACTGAGAAAACATATGAAGGTAAATGATGAGTAATTTAAAAAATTTGTATTTATGAAAAGGTAGATAAAAAAATCTGTAGGATTTCTTGTTGCGCTTTTGTGCCCTGGTCATTGCATCCGACGCCCTATTTTTAATTTCACATAAGACACGAGGTTTTATCTGTTCTAATCCTTCAAGCCGTCACAAAACCCGCCTTTCTTATCTACTCCAAAAAGAGAAGTCTCTACTACGATTATTAAGTGCAAATTCCGAATTGTGTAACTTTTCATACCAGTACCCGGTAGATATGCCTTCGGTTTCCTTCGACAATATTGGGGTCAGCAGCTTATGCAAACGGTATAAGAATCAGTACCTGCCCCTGATGTTTGATCAGTACTATTTAAGGCTCCATACAGCCCCTTACTGAGTAGGAACGCAAACGAGAAGCCATGGCATTGGTAGGTCGGATTTATCATAGTGAGATCTCAGAGTCAAGTCCTACCAGCATATACTAACGGTGGAGATTTTTGCAGCAACGATTGAGCGGTTCGGTATCCATGATATAATCAGTAGTATGATTTTCTCACTTGCGGCCGTGGGTCTTCTTGACTCAATTAAGCATCAGATTATCTTTAACACTATTATTAACCAAGTGAAACTTTATTTGCAGGGGATATGTTACTAAAGACTGCATTTTAACCGCTCATTCTTTTTCCACAGGTTCATGGGAGTTTGGATGAAAAGTCACCATCGCATGCCTATGATAGTGACGGTGAAGAATCAAGTTCATCAAGTGTTGTAACTGGTGGAGCACAAACACCACCAACATCCCGCCTAACAGACGGTATGAAATCATCGCCGCTTTCAATCAAATCTGAAGCCGGTGTTGGACATCATCTCAGTAGTAGTAGTAATTCGAAATCACCCTCACTTTTAGTAGCACCATCAACGTACCTTCCACCGCCGTTGGGACCACCACCCTCATTAGCAGCGGCCAGTTCACATCATGTATCATCATCATCAACGACCGGATCAGCGAGTAGTTCAGCAACGAATGCAACAACAATGCTAGTAACGGGTCATCACAACCATCACTTATTATATCATCCGTCTCAGCATCATCCTACCTCTGATTGGTATCATACAACCGCACCACCTACTGGAGATACAATGAATCATCATTTGAATCATTTTGGACACCATCATCATCATCACCTGATGCATCCTGGGGCTGCTACGGCATATTGAAGTTAGTCGTTTTTAGAGTTGTTGCAAATTGAAGAAAGTCTTTTTTTAGCTGAATTTTTGTTGATCCTTTCTTCTTTCATTGGTGGTTTAAAACAGTTGTGGTTATACAGTGGAGGGATAATGTTTTGTTATTTTGTGAAAATGGATTTTAGGATTAATGGAACCAGTTCGAATTCGAAAATTCAAAAACTTACAATGAACCTATATTCAACAAGAAATTTTACTGCCGCGACTTCTACACGTAAACATTGTAGAAACCATCTTCCTGTCTAAAAATATAAATCAAATTATTTTTAGACAGTGATAAGAAAAAAACTCGGAATACTTCAGCAGTAATCGCGATCGATCATATAATCTGGTGGAATTGTGAACAGCAATAATCCTAGTACAGAACCCTGAGGAGCACCAGAGTAGATCTGTGCTACCTACCATCGCTCTCGCTTGCTGATCTTGACTTTGATAGAGCTGTTGAATTTGATGGCATATCTGTTTCTTTTCGTTGCCGATGTTTAGTTAATTCCAAAAAAAAAAACGGTAGTGCGTGGTTCCTTAATCATTTGTAACTTTGAGGTCTATGAAACAATCAATCAATCAACAATAATCTTACCAATGGATCTAATATCTTCATCCTCTCAGACAGATAGGCTACACTCAAGACATCTTGATCTTGGACTGTCTCCAATCCCTTAAACACCTATCCAAGAAGAACAGATTTAATCTTATATGGGTGCCGGGACATGAGGGCCATAAAGATAATGGATGGAAATGCATTTCATCGGATTGGAGCCTTTTAGTGACTCTCAAAATCTCACCTCAAACAGGCTTCTAAGGACTCGGAAAAAAGTACACCACTCTCTTTACTATATCGGACCTCAAGGACTACGGCAAGCGAAAAGGTTTGTTAACATTTCAAAAGACAACATAAATAAGTTCCTTCTTCTTAAGTACAAGAGCTCCGTATCATCGTAGGATTCTTATCTGGTCATTGTCCTTTACGGTATCACCTTAAGAAAATTGGAACACCAATCTCATGAAAATCCTAAGATTCTTCAAGAACTTAAACCTGGGATAATTCTTTAGATGGGAATTCCCTAAAGATCTCTTCACATTGCGGTGAGTGCAAGTCTGAACAAGATTGAAATTGCCGTTTCTAAACTTTCGGTGAGTTAAAATCTTTTCATTTAAACAATTAAGAGATTTTTATAGTATCTGCCCTCCACAATTTACGTAATATTGGGTTGTATTACTTCTGATACTATTGACATAAATGGCAGGGTGCTACAGGGCTCCATTCTTGGACCCAGAGTCTTTCCTATGGGGTGATATTATTTCTGATGATTTTAAGACGGACGTCGAGTTGTAATAAGGCGTCATTCTGTGTTAAGATTAGGCTGCCCGATAGGCATGCAAAGGATGCAGCTGTTAGCAAGGTTAGACCAATTGATAGGGCAAAGGAAAAATAATAATATCTAGTAAAATTAACGTCTACCGTGAATCACAAGACCAGAAAAAGATGATTTTTCAGTACAACTTTGGACACATCCAAATCGAAGTGTTCCGCAACGCGATTGACTGCCTCACACACGTAATTAATGGGCTCATGCTTACCATAGTTAGTTTTAGAGAAATCAATATGCAAAAGGGTTACATCCCTCAAGTTGCGACTATTTAGTCCTCAGCGAAACGGAGCTCCGAAGGGTAAATGTTGAAATTCAAGAGCTGGTGGACAAAAACTATATCGGCAACCCTGCGCCGCCTCTCCAAGGAAGCCATACCAAGAAGATGAAACCGTTCGGGATGCGATGGAAGGATCAGAAAGTCGTTCCATGTCGATGTGGACAGCGTAGGAAGGATTCCATAGTGGGATGCGTATTCAAGATGCGGTCGAACGAACGAGTTATATAATGTTAAGGACACTAAAAGATTGGAGAATTCCGTGGATCAGCGCTTAATGAAACCCAGGATGGATTTACCCCTAGAAGCAGCATAATTAATATAGGAAACAAAATCAAGCTTGGAGTCAAGCTTCACGCCGAGGTCATTCACATTTTGAACGCCACGAATAATGTTTGCAACAAATGTGTAGTCATAAATGATTGAGTCTCCTTTCCTAAAGAACGACATGATCTCACATTTATTTGTCTTTGGTCTCAAGAATCAAGAAATAGAAAATATTTAAGTCCTCCTGGAGAGAAGCACAATTTTTAGTAGCATTGATAAAAGAGAAAATCTTCATGTCGTCGGCATAAATTAACACCTTGGAATGCCTCAAAAGATGCACAGTATCGTCAGTTGAAAGGACAAAAATAACAGGGCCAAGACACTGAGACACTCTAGATGTGGCCTCTATGGCCCTCGATCGACTCATTAAGAGTGACGCCTCAAAAACGCTTCCTTGTATCAAAAATGATTATACTAGCTTCAATCTATCTTTCTATATCAATGTCCTCGATTTCTCTAAACGGTTTTCAAAACTTTATTCCTCAATATGAATTCTTGAAATTTACTCCCTTGTACTTCTTGGACACTGATGCACTCAGCAACCTCACCTGAACCGGTCGCGTCATTCATTTTCACAAAATTACAAAAGAAAGAAACAAAAAGGTAAATAAGAATCATCCGCTTCCTGATTTAATTAAGAGAAAATAATCACACCTGTTTAAAACCCGAGAAAAGGAAATAAAAACAATCTTTACTTTTACTTTTGCAGCTACTGACCAGAACGTGCCTGTTGCTTGTTTGTTTATTTGTACATACAAAAAAAAAGATGTGAACAATGAAAAAGTATTAAAAGATGTTGTTAAGTGCATTGAAAGTTTACTAAAACCCCATGTAAAGTTGTAAATTAACCTCTGAACAGTTCAAGTACGTAAAAAAAATCTATTAAAGAAATGATTGTATATTATAGTATGTAGGCTTCTTTAGAATAAGTGGAGCTTAAGTATAAAAATGAAAAGAAAAAACTGAAAAAAAACAAACACACACACACTCATAAAAGTGAAAAAAGTGAAGCAAAAATAAAATAATAATAATAATGGAGAGAACTCATCGGCGCCAATGCCCAATTAATTTATTCACAGAAGATTCTGAATTATGTGAAGAGTATAAATTAAGTGTGATAAAAATGGTGAAAAATAAATACTTCTTCTTCCTGCCTAACGAATTTTGTGTTACGTTTTACGTTTTTTTTTATTTATTTTACTTAGGACTATTTTAGTTTTCCGCAATTTACCTCCTAACAAAGAACGCGTCTTCTTCCCCTAGGTTAAATTTGTGAATAATAAACAAGCTCTGTTCGCTTTGTAAATATTTACTTTCCTCTCGAGTATTTCATATGTAAATTAGTGCAGAAAAGAGAAATGATTATAAATAAATAAATATTAATAACATTTTAGAGTGTTTTCTTAAGTCTTTACGTTTTTTGTTTCTTCTCGGCCGTGATATGTGCATCTCATTTATTTCGAGATTTCTGGTATTCAGAGAGCCTGACAGCTTCTTTAAGGGGGTCCATTGAAGGCGATGTTTATATTTTCTACAATTTTAGCACAATTTATGTAAAGCACATGATTTTCAGAACAAAATACGTAGTGCTTTATTTTATAGGATAAAAACAGATCCGTGCAGTGGACTCAAAAATTTTGAGTTAAAATGTTTTACGTTCTTAATGAACAGAACTCTGTTTACTTCACTTAGTTTTCTTTACAGTGCAGCCAAATCTGTTTGCCACATTACTTCAGACTGGGCCTTTTGTTTTAGCTGCCTTCTGGAGCGCCTTTTGAGGCCTCTTGGTACTTTGTGCGGAGGGTGGTAGACACCTTACTAGTATCTCCCCAATATTAGCCCTATAATGTTTGGTTTTAAGCGGCGCAATTCCAACTCTACGGCTAACGCCTCGTCTGCCCACCGACCGCTATCTCCGCAATATCGGCATTTCGAGTACTCGACCTTACCAACCTTGTGGAGGTAGTACCGAAAGCACCCTGTCCGTTCAAGAGCTGCGTGAAACAGTAGTTCACCTCGTCGTTTCCGTGCCAATTT
>QYTT01086498.1:0-21374 GCA_006980735.1 Dasypogon diadema
GGAGGAATAGAGTAAAGAGAAAGCAGGAGATAAAAGCTACGACTGTGGAGTGTGAATCACAGATCTTGCTAACTCCCTCTGCGAATACCGGCATGAAAACAGGTCGATCGCAATTGAATACCGAGGTATAGGAAAAAAAAAATAAAAATAGATACTATAATAAATTTAAACTCTCCCTTCCTTTGTCAAAAGCAGGTGGGAGAGCCCCTTCACTTGCGGGGATCCACTTCTGCCTGGGTTCGTACAGGCATAATCTGCTACATTCGTTGACCTTGCTGCTGGTCCGACCCGTGAAAGGGGGCACAGATAGTGTCCAAGTCTGTGGAGTCTATCTTAATGTAGTTAGGGCGGACATTTTTCTACAAACTATGGGGCGCGTGTCGATTGAACGATTCTAACTAACTAGACCCATCCACCTGAGAAAAAACAAAAAAGGGATCAGGTACTCTCAACAGTCTAGACCCCCGATCGATCTGACGAAACCCAGGATGCGCTTCCATCCCATTTCATCAGCTTCCTGCAATTTATCAAAGAAACAATGCCCGCAGCAATCTGTGTCTTTTCGCCGCACAAAAATGGGTTGTCGTCTCTGCGTCATCCCTGCATTCTCTACAATCGTATTCATGTGAGCAGCCTTAAAGGAACTATATCTCGTTAAAAAGAAGACCAGCACTCTTAATGATTGTTTATTTAATCGGAGGAAACTTTATGTTGAGCTGACTTTCGGCGACTTCCATAATTGCTTGGAGTACAAGCGCTGCAGCAATCATAATACTAATAGGTGGTCGTTTCCAGTGTCAAAATCAATACTTTCTGGTTCGTTAATTCGTGGGAAATATGTGAGCTTGCGTACATCTAACAACCATTAAAGTACAGCCTTAAAGTCATCGACGCGGCTGCCTTTTCCACATGGATACCTCTGAGCAAAAAATGAAGAATACTTCTTCCTGTCTGTATGCTGGTTGTTTTGATCGTCACTGATATAACGAGTAGACACAAGGGTTGCATTCAATTTTATTTATTTATCGGTTGTGCTAGAAGACTTCCCATTTCTATTAAATAATACAGGCATTGCATTTATAAATTATGTAAATAAAACATAATAACGCAAAGTAAAATAACATGAAAAGCTAAAAACGTCCACTACACAGTAGCTTTATCGGTAATTATAGCTCCAATGACGCTAGTATATAACCAAGCTATTATCCGTGTTTCAAATCTCTCTTTGGAAAGTTAATAAGACTTGCACATTGCAAATATTTCCGTCAATAGAACGTTAAGATCGTCAATATATCAGGCAGCTCTACAGCTACCCTACTTAAGCAAGCATACAAGCTCGTTCATCATGAAGACCTACTAAAGTATCGATAAAATGCCATTTTTGGGTGTTGTTTCATAGATTTCCTCTTCGAATTTTCGAAGCAAGAACTGTCTTCAAAATTAAGAAATAAGACTCTTTAATTTATGAGTTATTTTGTCAGTTTCTTGGCACCCGATTATTATTTTCTATAGCATTTCATATTAATGGAACCAGCAGAAGTAAAAGCGAATATAATCTGCCTGCCGGGCGTTTTTCATCTTTCATTTCATATTTTAATAAAATAGAATAAAACATTTTTCCATTTATTCTTTGAAAATTTTTAAAGTCAAGACACTGAAATATTACTTTGCTTCATATGAATTTTAACACAAATTTTCCGAAATTTCTGTGTTAAAAAACCATATCTAAAATTTTTAGATGCATTTGACTCCACAAACAAAGAGGAGACATTAACACTCTTTTTAAATTTTGTCAGAAAGAAATTGTCAACCATTTTCAACAGAATATTTTCGTAATTCGTACAATAGGAACTTAAATTCGATGTCCTATTCGATGGGGCCAAGGAATTTTTATTTTTATTGCGAGTTTTATGATCTCTGAAGGTCACAGATGTGAAAATTTCGACAAGTGGGGAATTATAACCTCTACATGGTATAGAATCTAAAATAAACAATAGTTTTTTGTCTTTTACCAGAAATGGGGTACGCGATTAAGGAAAATAATAATATCTTAGTTCATAAGAGAGCCAAACAGATTTAGGAAAGTTACAAATTGGTTTTTGGTTCATATAAATGCCATTACGAATGGGAATATAATACATCCAGAATTTCACAAATCAAAAGTTCCCAAATTCACCTAATCATCGAACTCCATTTGGAGCACGGTTTGGCAATATACTACTCTCATGGAGAAAGGACTCAAAAAGACGGCACGATAAAAGATTCAAAGGCAGTGATGCGTTTTTTACTAGAACTTATTGGTAACGAAAGTGTTCGCTCTTGTTTACATTTTAAAGAAACTATTTGTAACATTCGTACCACGATGCTCGGATATATTGTATATTACCAAACCAGGTACAATTTCAGTCCAGAGCTTTTATGTAATCACTACAAGAAGGACGATATTTAAATGAATAAAAAATAGCTAGAAAAGTTCAAAAGCAACACCTTAAGTTTGTCGATGGATTTACTGCCATTACCACCCACGATCAAAATAAAATTTCCAGATATCCAGTGTAGATAGAAAGGTGAGCAAAATACTCCTCTCAAAGAAATTCGCCCTAAGAGTAAAAATAAGCTACAGCAAGTCGGCGGCAGAATGGGATTGGTAAGATATTACAGCCCTATACCTATTATTTGTTGTCAACTTTTCGGAAATCGTTAAAGCTCAGCACGTACAACAATAAAAACAAGTACAATGGAGAAAAATCAATAGGGCTCCTGTAAATAGGTGAAAACGTTTTCATTGAACTTATAGCGTGCTTGAGTTGACATTGGGGCAACTCCAAAGCATGGTGCAAACTTTCTGATTGCATGGAAACTACATTTTCTGTTGATATTTGCATGCGACATGGGATCGCATCGCATAAAATAGATACAACTCTGGGGAGAAAAAAAATTTTTTGCATATTGCAAGTTTAAGGCTGCCGGTCTGAGTAGTCACAGGAGGTTACATGACATCATCGTCAATGTTTGTACGTATTCTTCCATTTCTTCCGGAACAATTGAATTCATATTCACTTTATTCACTTCACAGTCACGTAGAAGTGGAGAATGAGTCAATGATTGTGACGTATTAATTTCCTCGAAAATTTCAGTTTTTGCAAGCTTACAATGCTGGGCAAATTACATATTGCTAAACAGCAAAGTCATTTATAAATGATAAATTTGCTTATTTTTTGCGTTACTAAATGATTTCACTCTGACGCTACGAGGTGCTTATAAAAATACTTGTAAACAACATGTGTAGGTCTTGTATTTGTGAAGGAAGACTATTGTAGATTGTAAGTGTTTTTCAAATAAGTTTCATTTCTGCTGCGAAAGTGAATGATCTCGTTAAATACTTTTGAAAAATGATTTCATACCTGTATAAAGGAAACTGATAAAAAAGAATTTGATCCACAGAAAGTGAACAACACTGATGACAAAGTTACTGCCCTCATCTCCATTATTGAAACTGAGTTCAATTAATATGGAACACCATTACTAGGTTTCATTGACGTTTTCAAATAAGTATAGTGTTAGTTTATCTAAAGACTGGTAAGCCGAGGTGCAGAGCTTAGCTTTGAAGATGTCCAGAGAGGACAATAATAGGGAAAAGCCCACTGCCTGTACCAATAGAGAGTCTTCCCACAAAGGTGAAGCTTCCACCTCTACAGGTGGGATTAATTCCGCATACATAGAGATGGACTCAGTGATAAAGGATAGCGATACCGCTTTCCTCAAAGAGATGTCTCCTATGTTGAATAAATTTTGAAAAAATTTTAAGTCTATAATAGCTGCGGTTTTTTTCCAGCAGAGTACAGAGTTGTCATATATTAAACGGGTTAAATTAACTCGTTTATTTTACAGAGTTAATAAGCTTATTGGGTTATTTAAGCCTTCTAACCGGAAAATAAACGGCGCTTATTGAAAGTTTTTGTGTTTAAAGGAGTAAAATCAGCTCATCACAGTGAATTGAATATAAGTTTAGCACTGGGTAAGATTTTTTACAAATGAATCCATTCTTTTAAATCTCCACTGTATGCATTGTAAAAAAGTTTAGGAAATTTGTGAAATTAATATTCGCGAAAATATCAAGAGTGAATTTTTAAAAAGAAAAAGCAATCGGTATTTAATTTGTTATGAATCATGGCCGTATATGACGAGATAAAGATGTGTAAATTAAACATGTAAATAACTCCGAATACCGAAGTGATTGAATAATGGAAAAAATAAACACTGGTCTATTTGGCAAAATTATTGCAGAAGAATTTTTGTACTTATACTTAACAGAGATGATTCATTAATGTTAGAGTAAAAAATTCAATGCAAACGATAATCAGAAAAATTAACAAAATCAATAAATAGAGGCTTGGCTTAATGGCTAACATACTCTCCTTTTATCACCGAAATGATTAGTTTTATTCAAGTGTTAAGAAGGCAGTTACCTTTATAATGAAACGGAGGCATTAATGAAAAAGCTATCTCAGAAACATGATCACACTTACAAAGGCCATAAATTAACCGAACACAATCATTAAAATCAACTTCAAGTTTACTATGGTCCTCGATTTTTTATTACTTCAACAATGCCTAGAGTTCGTTCGAACTCGGAAAATCTTATGCGTTATGTCCAAATTTTCCATCTTTTTCTACGTCGACTACTCACACAAAAAACAATAAAATACTACTGTACTATTTACTGATTTACTGTACTAAAGACGTAGAGCTGTTAGCATCATCAAGAAGGTAATAGGGAGGCATGGTATAATAATGCCTAGGGAATTTTTAAAATACGTTATGTTTTTTGGCAAAGCATTAAATGTCTGTATATAACACCTAGATAATTGATATTTTCAAGAAAGTATAAAAAGGATGTCGTGCCGGCATTGATTAAAAAGATACACACACAAAAATAAAAATACAAAGTAAACCGAATTTCTTATCAGAAAACCAAGAGAATGGCACTAGTACTGAGTTAATTTTTACAAAAAGGTGTGTGGTGTTTCGTCACTCCGAAACACAAACATAAATGGCGCTAGCGATTTAATTGAGATAAGCGTGGTAAGTCACGTGTCTTGCCACGTGATAATAAAAGCGTCATTGACGAGAGTATTTTTTACTTTGCCGGTCTGTCTTTTGGCATTTCATAAAGTGTCCAAGGAGTGTGTGAATTATTAGGATTTTCATACTTTGACGTCCTTTTTCCAGTATTCATAATTTGGTTAAAAAGAAATAATTTAATGTCACAATCAAGAAAATCATACAAATCAATATTTTGACCTACTCATCACAAATCATACAAATCTACTCTTATCAGTAATAAATAAATATATATTTTATCAAACACATTTTAAAGATGAATGTATGAATTATTACCTGAAAAACTACGACAAATGTCGCAAAGGACATTAAAGTTGCAAACAAATTGCTTGAAAAGAAGTATTTTATAGTTTGCAATGTCAAAAATTTCACTTGTAAATGAAATATAAAAATGTATAGCCACTTTTACTCTTTCTTTCAACCTGTGAAGTAGAACGTGGTACAATTCCTTGTATATTAAGTTCTACTCGAGATATTGTCGCATCGAGCTGTGTCAGCATTTCACCCTGAAGAGAAGACCCAGCATAATAGTGAAATTTTGAAAGTCCTTTTTGAGCAGAACCACTGCATATTCGTGCAACAGATTGCCCTCATCTACTTTTAACTTCGACTATAGACCGCATTTATTTCAGCAAAATATATACGGACATCTTCACTCAATCCCTTAACCCCTTTTCCATCCTTCCTTCCGCCATGGCATTGCATAACGTCGCCGGATATCCCGAGCTCTAGATGCACCGCATAAAAAAAACTTTGTAAGTAAAAATAAAAACGACATTTACAGAAACAAGGTAGAGTGTAGTTCCAATCCTGCTCGAAGGACCAGAAACGCGGTGAATATTTCCGAAGAATTATTCAACTTTAACCTAATTTAAAGTTTTGTCACTAGAACATTAAGTGCATTCTTTAAAAAAAAGTCAAAGTTGCATTAGTCTAATATAGTTGATTATATTCTCGAAAAATAATTTAAAATTTAAATACACCCACAACATTAAAAACGCATATTTTTCTATATTTTGTGTATTATAATCTAAAATTTAGCCAAGATAAAAATAAACTAAAATTGATAGGTTAGGCTCTTCAAATTTTGACCCACTTTAATAAATTATTTATTTCTGCATGCATTTGCCGACTTAAAAAATTTTTAATTTTATACGATCTTAAGGACAACGTGACGTCAATATAATGACGACAACATCTAAAGTCTTGGAAAACGTCACAAAAAGAGCAATTCATGACACTCTCGCAACTGAGAATTTCCACGAATATAATCCCCTCGCATATCTCATTTCTTTTCAATTACATCACAAAGCTTCTCTAATCTGAAAATAGATCAACCACGAAGACTGCAAAAATTAGGCCCGAAAATTTTCTTTAATTTTACTTTAAATTCAGATTGGAAATTGTGGGAAAATCCGTCCCATGTAGACTTCATTCAGTTTGTTACATTAAAAAAAAAAAACAGATAACTTCCCAAGGGGCTTTGATTTCAAAGAGGGATCCATAAATTTTGCAAGAAGGGCACTTATTATTCCGTCACGTTTCGCATATTTAATATTTTGTCACCAACAATTTCTAAAAATAAACTCACCTTGAAATGTATTATCCAAAGGAAAAATAAAGTCTTGGAGTGATCAAAGGAAAAATTTTCCGCAGGTAAAATAACTAAGACGTCACTCCACCTCACTTGAAGGTATGTTCGTTTCGTTATCTGTCGATTAGTTATTATTTATTAATTTTCTCCTCACAAAACTAAAAATGTGGTTTTCGAGTAGAAGGAAGGCCACAGTTTTACTTTTTTTTATTATTATTCTTTCGATTTCTCGGCGATACGTTCACGTTAACCAAGCGACGATTTTCTCTCAACTAAAGAACCAAAAAATCGTCGTGAAAATTCGAATTTTCATACAATGACATGGGCACTGTACACATCGCCCGGACCACCCGATAAAATAGTTCATTCGACACAACAACAACAACACCACCAACAAAAATTTAAAATAAATTAAAAAGAGGAAAATTGAAAAAGCGAAAAATTTCGAAGTGCACTCACACTTTTCTGCACACATGTATAAAATAGCACAAACACACTCAAGAGGAAAATTTTTTAGATGTTTTTCGAGGTAATTTCGATTTCCACCAAGTCAGAACACATCAAGCTCCGCGGATGAGTTGCATTAAAAAAAAGCATAGCAAAGCTCAAGACGTTTGCTATTTGTCATTAGTAGTCTAGTAGTCCGGTTCTTGATAAGGTGGGACGCAAGAAAATCTTGGTCGCGAATAAGGTGGAATACCGCACGAATTTTAATAATTTCGAAAAGAATTTATTCCGAAAATCTGAAAAATATGAGGAAAGCGTTTGCCAAATTGCCTATTATTTTTAGCTCACTCACTACCCTAAAATTAAAAGTTAAGGGGAATACGCACACGTCTGGTGCGCGAACTTCGCTAAATCACTTTGAGTTCGGCGGCGGCGGTGGGAAAAAGCAAGGTGCGCGCATGTCTTTTTGGCTGATCGCAGCAGATAAGCCGAGAAGAACAACACATTTCGAGGGAAACTTGATCAGGTCGAGGTGTGACGTCACGTCTTGCTTGGAATGAATTGTATCTTACTCGCTGGCTAGCGTTCCTACATGCATCTGATTACACGGCGATCGCGAAGTGTTGCCGATAAATCTGCGTCTTTTCTGTTCAGTAGGTACGATCAGTAATTACTTACCCCACTTGTGGAAGGGGTTTGTTGTTCAGAAGATCGGTCTTAGGAAGATTTTATTAATACCCCTCGTCAATGCTAATGAACTGAAAGTTTGTGACCGAAGATGTATTGGCAGTCAAAAATATCAAGACAAGTGGGCGTAGATGATTAAGAAAGTTACTAAACCCACGCCTGCGATTTGGAGAAAAGGACGCTGAGCAATGCGTTCGAAATTAATTCGATCTGCTCTGATAACAGCTGCTGCACAGATAAAATTGTGGCAAATTAATGATGGCAGCAGATGATGCCCAATAAATTATCTTGGTTAGTGGACCAAGCTAGTGAAATCTAAGACTGCAATAATTAAGACTATGAACCAGATTTTTATTTGCTAATCAGAGCTAGAAGCAATTTATAAACCTCTTGCCCTTTCAGAGATCAGAGGATTATATAACCTATATATATATATATAAAGCATCGTATAAAAAAGTAAGGAAACTCACCTGTTTCTTTCTATTAGATCTAGATTTGTTAAATTATATATGAATCATATCATTGCGTTCATATCCTGGCATAATTAATCATCATTTGTGATTTTCCCCCTTTGAGAGTCATCTAACAAAGCTGGAAGATATTAGACCTACACAGGTGACATCATCATTGCCTTAGTTTATTTCAAAATTCTTTTTTTTTTAAATCCAGGTACTTATGATGATTCTCTTCTTGTAATTTTCAATTAGTGATAGTTTTTGTTTTATTTGTGTTGGTTCTTGAGCTTGAGGGCCCTGTGGGGCCCTCCAACATAATGGGCCTAGGCCTCGAAGGCCGGCCAACCCCAGGGCGCTAGGGGACCAGAAGGGCCCACACCTAACCAGAAAAGTTCAGAAGACCTCCCAATTGGGAAGAGTGATAGTATGATACAAGAACGATGACTGAGCAGTTTTTATAAGTTCATTGATTTACAAGAGCACCTACACAATTATAAAATAAATAAATTAATTAAAGTTAACTACGCAGGTCTCTTTTGAGTCAATATAAAATGCGCAATTTTTCTGTTCATTTCTTTACATAAACTCCTGAAAGCAAGCCTAAATTCTAATTTGAACAGCTGTGGTTTGTTTATAAACCCTTATCTTCGGAATACATTACCTCACTTCAAACATAGATAACATATTTCTGTATCAAAGAGAAGTATTTGATTGTTTTTTTTTTACTTAGATATGGAACTATTCCCTACTAAAAGCAAGAAATTTGTCTCTTTCTTTCCGATGCAGTTAAAATTAGGGAATGCATTTAAAAAAATACATGTCCCTTTAGGAAGAAAGAAAAAGGAAATAATATTACTCTATTGAAATAACACTTTTATAGAAATTCCGGCATATATATTGTGTCAAAATCATAGATATCGCACCTTGCTGCAATGCTAATACTTAGGAATGTTAGTTAGTAAGATCATAGCATTATCGGACATCCTGAATTTCAAAATAAAATGCAGTATTCATTATCATATAAGGAAAAAAAATCGCAACACTTCGATAAGATTGTAAATATTGAAATTCAAAGTAAATGCATTCCATTCATTGGATAGTGGCTTCTTCACCACAAGCTGTGCCCATCAATTCCGAGCAAAAAATGGAAAAAGATTTTTTTTGCCTTCATGTTGTTGGCTACTGTTAAAAATTCACCCACTGGATCACCTTTTGACTTCACGTTTACGAGTAGCTATCAAAATTATATAACAAACGACCATTTGATGAAATTATCGCGGTTGCAGATAACGTCTATGCATGCATCTGAAAAATTATTTATAATGTCTTCTGTATAAAAAATGTTGTCGAGGTTGAAGAATGAAGTAATTTCTGATATGTGAACACAAAGGAATGATTTTATTGTCACTTAATAGAATGAGCTAATTGTTATCTTTCACACAAATGAAAATGATTTTTTTTTTTTTTTGCAAACAACGATAAATGAAAGAATGTACAAATCGGACTCTTGTTGTTATTTGCTTTTTCTTTGTTATTCTTTGTTAGAGATCTTATTCTCTTTGTACATGGAGATCTTTTTATCTTTCGTTATTATTTTAAGAATATTCTCAAGTTATTATAATGCCAATCAAGGGTGACATTCATCTTCGGCTAAGTGCTTGCGCAAATAAATCTCTTCAGCACCACTTTATCTGTCTTTCATAAAAAGTCTTTTTGAGAAATCTTTAAAAGTTTACTAACTTATTTGAATCTGAAAGTTAACGCTTTCCTTCAGCTTTTAAATATTGCTCTCCTCATGAGAATTAACATCCTGTCTCATAGTATTTATATCCCCTTAATGATTGCATGCAATGTTCCTTATTTCCAGGTATTGGGTCTTTTGATCTCTATAGCTTTTGTGCACTTTTCATAGAAATTTCTCATCATTCAGTCTTCTTTTTTGTCTAATTTTCAAATGTTTGTATAGATTCTACTAGTAACCTGCTCTAAGATTTACAATATCTACATATAGTTCACTCTGAAAGCAAAACATATATATTTTCGATGTCGAAAAATGGATGGAAACTAGAAAGCATATAAAATACCTTCCGGGTTAAAAAAAAAAATTAACAGAGATTGGGTGACGCCAAGGGAACGTTGACTAGCCTCTTGGAATAAATTAGATGAAGAAAGCGAAATCGTAAAGCAAGTGAACATTAGTTATCGATCTGTTCTTTAAGGCTGATGATTTTTGATAGTGCATTACTATCAAGAGAGATGTGGTTAAAAATCGTACGCATCTTGTAAAATTCACAATGTGTCTTCAATAAACCGGACCGAATCTATTATCAGCTTTCTTTTGTCAGTTTTTTTTTACACCACCCATTCCGTGTAGAAAAATAGTAAATTACGTGCTGCTGAATCGACTCGCTTAAATCTTTACCATTTGCTTTCCATTTAAATTTTTATTTTGTGAAAGTAATAAAAGTATAAGTCGAAATTAATGAGCAACACCGCTAAATTTTTGGCCATTTGAACAGCTGCAGAAATCTTATAGAAATTAAATCCACTCACTAATTTGTTATGTGTATTAACGTTGCAATATTTTAATTGGTAATTGGTATGTCCCTTAGTGAGGTTGGAAGATTGCAAGTTATTACCTACAGCTATAATAAACTAACACCTTACAATTAGCAGCTCCCAACTTGACAATGATTATCAGTACTGCCAAAGTATAAAACTAAGATCAAAAAAATCTCAATCGTTTTTTTCCTACAGATCTGGATCTTGTAGCAAAAAAAAACACAGCTTATAATTTACTGTTTCTGTCTCTTTTGCCCGTTCTTCATTTTGGAATGATGAATGAAATATGGATGGAAATCAGGTAAATAAAATAAGATATTAATAAATGTTTTATTTAATAGTTTTAGTACTCGTTTAGCTAGTAAAATTTCTTCATAACGATAAGGATGCAGGTCCAACATTTGATATAAGAAAGCTCTATGAAAGTTCATCTTTGTTCGTCCTATACTCGCCTCCTATCTAACTATACTACTTTTTTAATGCTTTATTTAATGTTATTCTTAGCTATATGAAATATTAGATAACGTCCCACAATCAGTGAAAAGGGTAGTACAACGATAGAGACCTGCATACAGATATCTGGAAGAAAATTAAGAGAACCTTATGGAATTTCTGAATTAACGTTCAGAAACACAAAAATGCACCCAACATCGTAAAAATGTAAATTTAATATTAGCTAAAAATGAAACAGAAACTGTACAATTTTAGAAGAAACTAATAGCATAATTAGTACGTTAGGAGAATTTATTATATAATTAATATATTCCTAGACCACACCACACGAAAGCGCGAATAAGACCAAAACCACAAAAAATAATTTCTCATTTTTGCCGAGCAGATAATTTTCAAAAAAATGTGGATAGCCATTTAGGATTTTACAAAATGTACTTATTTTATTTTAAGCAGAGGATAAAAACATTAAAGAATCCTTTTGAGAAATCAAGAAGGACCAACACACTTATAAAGTCTTTATCAAGCATTGCTAGTTATGTGAACATAAACCTTTCTAGCACTTTGGAAAGAAAAGACAAGATACTGTATTGGTCGATCATTTAATCCATCTGGATTTGATTTTTTGGAAAGAAAAGAAAGTATTGAGTACTTTCGCAGGGAGGCGTGTATTTAATCGATCCATATAATGCCTTTGTTTCGCCTTTCTTATAACTTTGTTTTTTTCTTATTTCATCAAGTTTTGATCATGCTTTTATTTTTATTTTAACAATAGATATATTTCTTTAAAGTAATTTTAATATAGAAATTAAATCCTTAGTGAGGTTTTTAAATAAATACACGCATTAAATGAGACTCTGCAATTCCATATGTACTCATTAATACTTGAATAAAATACTAAATACTTTAAAGTAAAAATATATCGTGTAAATTCCACGAAACTCAATTTTGAACTTTAAAGTGGATTATTCAATACTCTTTCAGTTGTAACAGACGATATGGGCTTTCTAAGCCCACCTGATGTTAATTTATTTTGAATTTTGTCAATGCAAAATCAAGAACTCCTAACGGCAACGAAATGGATATCAGTTGTTTTCGAAATGACTTTATTATAACGAAAAACCATGCAAACTGCAATTTGATGGCCTGTAATAAAGCATTTTTTTATGATGATACGAAAGCACTGATGCCCTATGATGCTAAGTACATAAGAAATATATTTTAATAAAAAACACAGACTACTTCTCCTACTGAACGATTCGATTGTTTAAAAAAACAATATTGATACTATTTATGTAATTCACACCGTTTATTTCTGAGGCGGACATTGTCATAATGTAGAATAAAATGAAATTAGCGAAAAGACGGAGTACTCCTGTTTCCAATTAGAGATTTCTCGAATTTGTTAGTGTCGATGTTGTAAATGTTCAAGTCCTAGTTCCAAAGAAATATTTATGTCGCTCACTGAAATGGGGGGACAGGTGAAATAAATCTATATGTAATTTTGACACGGTCATTAATTTAATAATTTGCCAAATTTGATGCAGCTGCGGTACATAACTTATCACACTCACCAAATTTATTAATTACAGCAGAATCCCAATCAATAATGTTTTGAGAGAAAATCCAAACTTTTTTTTTTGGGAAATAAAAACCAAAAACAGAAAAAAAATTGCATAAAACTGCACGCCACCACTGAGCACAGTCACACTAGTTGCATTCAAACTGAACAAAATTTAGAGCAAGAAACGTACGCACATTAATTTGCATTGCGTAAAATTAGAATTTTCTATTTGTTGCAATTGCAAATATTTATCAGCGGAGGCTCACGCTCATTTGTTTTCTGTGCCACAAATGCAGAAGGAAAGAAAACAACTGCAAAACTTACGCGATCTTGGAACAAGAGCAGATTCAGTGCTGGCAGATAGAACACGAGCTCGGATGTCTTAGACTTTTGTTTTTTTTATTTTGTTATTTTTTTTGTAAGAAGTGCGCAAATTTCACGGTAAGAAGACCGCGATGGTCGTTTACTTCCCGCCGAACTGCTCGACACGCCACTCAAAAGATGAATGAAGCGAAAATCGCTAGGCGATCGGTGTGCAGCGGCCTCAACAACTTTTGGTGTTATCCAAGTGCTCCGGACTCGGACTCGAACACGGACGTGGGCACGATCACTTTGTAGCCTGTGCACCGTGATCTGTGTTGAAGCGGCGCACTCTTGCCTTGTCCACTTTGCTCGATCTGGTTCTGGGAGGAAACGAAAGAAATCAAAAGTCCCAACCAAAATGCACTGCACCGACGTGGGTGAGTGTGCGTGTCATGTGCATTTCCGCGCGTAAATGGGAAGACCAGACGCGACTATATTCCGGATAAGGCGCGAAAGCTATTAACATTCCAAGTGAATGCCTATTTAATTTCTGTGGATTTTTGGAGATAAATCTCCCACAATCAGAGGTTTCTTGTATGGTTTTGGGGATGACTGTGTTTATTTACGGGCTACTTTCTTTGACAATAATCGAAAGAAATTTGCAAATGCAAATATTCAAAATTCCAGACGCCGGTAAGCCCAAATAGTCACGTTACGAACAACTATTTCCATATGAATAAGGAAATTATTTAGTAAGAGCTTCTCAGGTAGCTCGAGCAGTTGACTCACTTTCGCTTGAAAAAAGATTTATTCATCTATCGAACTTTACTGGATTTGTCACAAAATTTTTGTACTTTGGACCAATCGATAAACTTTCGGCCATTGTAGCCTCCTCGCGTAAATTACTCAAAACATGGAAGCTAAAATGGTTTTCGTTAAAGCTTGCTCCTCGAACTTTTGGTACCTAGAGAAATACAGGGTTTGAACCTCCACCAAAGCGCTTTAAAGCTTGTTTTGTACATTGACGTGGATAAAATGTAACAAAAGTTGCTTTCCTTTTCTTCTTCAAGTGTAAAGTTAATTTTGCTTCTGAAAATAAGCAAACCCAGAAATGAGTCTCTACTTGCGTTCATCTGTGTTAAAGTCAGTTTTTCCAAACATTTGTTGGAAGTTGCTATTATGAATAAAAAAAGTAACCTTT
The DNA here is from genome assembly GCA_006980735.1 of Dasypogon diadema. NCBI lineage: Eukaryota > Metazoa > Arthropoda > Insecta > Diptera > Asilidae > Dasypogon > Dasypogon diadema. The sequence goes on from QYTT01086498.1 coordinate 14,388, forward strand.
AAAGACAAAAGTTTTAGTAAGCGTCGCCTATTTTCCCCTAGAACATTTAACTATTCAAGTGGGGTTAAATTTATTATTTACACCTACATAGTTAATATATTAAAAAAAACACTCATTTGCCTTGAAATCAGTAGACAAGGGAGCTGGAGGTTCTTCTGTGCTAGAGGTCGACTGAAACCATGAGATGATAGATCATTGGGTGAAATGCTTACATTATGTGGTATGGAGAAGCACAGATGGTAACCCCAGAGGAAAGTCTCTATGCAAGTTTGTGATTGGAAGAAACTTGCATATTGCAAACAGGGGAACAAAGCCAACCTTCATCGATCCCAGACAAAATGAGATTACTCACGTGCTCCTATGAAATAATAACATGGTAGAAAATGTGGCAAATTTTACGGTTACTGGTTTCACAACAGAACCATACAATTTGTGATCGAATATGGACCTAGAAGAAGATTTGAAAAGAAACTTTCACGGATTCCATAGAACACAGATGTGGTGAAGTACATCGAAATTTTGAGAGGAATCTGAAGGTGAGGAAGACAGAAAAAAGAGGTGGGAATAGCTCTCAATCATGGGGATGAGGTATGAGACGACTATAAAACGAAGAAGAAAGGGCTTAGAAGAATACTTCAAATACGAAAAAAGGAATCATGAAGAATTTTTGCCGAAACACGGTTTCTATATCAGAAGATAGTACACTACACAAGGCAGTTACTAAAAAACGGTCTCCGAAGTTGAACTTGTTCCAGATTGTTCAAGAGCGCATAGAGGAGACCACTAAGCTTTATTTTTACAAGAAAACTTTTGACAGAAGACGTGATATTTATTCCCGTATCGTATTCTTTCCGTTATCGTTAGAACCGTACTTTCGTATGGTTGACAGCCTTGCAGAAGGCAGTTCATTTTAAAAGTATTATCAAGGTAAAAAAAGGACAGCTTGCTTTGCTATCACAGATAACCTACCAAAATGTTCGGGTATCCTACCGCTTACCTATTCACTGTAGCGTGTTTGAAGCGGAGATTTATGGAAATAAAAAATGTTACCATGCAAGTACAGATATTTCTTTAGCGTATTTAGTATAACCTATAAAGCCTTTTTATAAAAGGCGACCATAAAACATTGAAGCTCCGTTATTTCGTTAAACGTTACACGTTAAACGCTGGTCCAAGGAGATCTCTGATCGTCACGTTTCCTTAACACTATTAACCCGTTCGTAGGACCATTACTTGAATACGCCCCCAGGTTTGGAATCCTTTTTATGCTTTCCACAGCGGCCCTGGAATGACTTTAGAATTCTTCCATCTAACCACGAACGTCTTAATCTCATTGGTCTGGTTTGTTTAGAAAAGCGACGTAAGGTTGCCGATATAGTTTCTATCCGCCAGCTCTTGATAACTAACATTGACCCTGTGAAATTCTGGGATAAGGTGTCCTTTAAGGCTAATAATCAACATTTGAGGGGCGTCCTCCTTTTGTATATTAATTTTTCCAGAACTAACTACGATAAGCGTGAGTCTACTAACCCCATGTGCACAGCAGGTAATAGACTTCGGGTTGAATGTCACCAAGAATGTTTTCAACGGGTCCTGTGATTCTTTGACTATGTTTAACATTATTGACTAATTTCTTGTTTCGCTTTATTGGTTTCTACTAACACTTACATGTCTTGGATGCCGGTGTGGGGGCCGCCTAATCTTAACACATTTCTATTGAAATGTTTGAACCCTTCTGCGGAGATAGATAAATGATTCTCTGAAGGGCAACTCTTTATTATTATTATTATCTCAAAACCCGTTAGGGTTGCCAACCCCTTCCCCACCCCCCTCCTCCACATTTTCTTGTTTGTCTCATGAATGCTGGACTGCACCCCACTTGGTGACTTTAACTGGGGCACCCTGTCCTATCTATTCCTGCTCGTTTTTGAGTTGTTTTAATCTTGAATTGTATTCATAATGAGCATAGCTTAAAAATCCTGTCCTGGATATCATGCTTACCTTTTCTAACTTCTAGACTTTTAATGTGTTTTAGGCATATGATAAGAGAACCATATAAAATTTGCAGGCAGTATTTTATAAAATTTTACAGTTAGCATCAAATGCTGGAGTTTCATGAATTTTACTTGGGTATTAATGGTGGATGCACCTCTTGCAACATTTAGAGGAAAATCTAAACGATTTGTTGAGTATTATAGAAAAGTGAAACATTAATTAGATATAATTATCCATCATAAAACTTACCTGGCAGCACTGGATCCCTAATACGACATAGGCATGGAGTACATTAATATTGGGCAAGGTGAGGTGAAATGGCAAAAATTTTACTCAAGGGATCCGGAGGAATGCGGACATGCTAAAATCATATGATTTCTTGGAAATGGTTTCGTTAGAGCTTTCATATAGGTGCAGATGGTTTGCGGCAGTGTTAGTATTTGGCATGCGTATATCTGGAGCAAACCACCCTCAACTTTTGTTAAAGAAAGCAAAAACTGGAGCACATCGATTTAAGCTTAGTCTGTGCTCCAAATTCCAGCTTTCGTCAGACTGTAGCTCTGTCACTGTAACTCGGCAGCTTTTTTCGTCAAGTCGGTGAGCTTACCCTCACCCTTCCTCGTGCACCGTCCAAGGAACGAGCTCCCATCTTACTCCCATTGTATCTCTGAAGTTCATTCACAAAGTGTTGTGGCCATAGTAGTTCCACCTATGAGTTCACAGAACGGCCGGTATGAGTCTCCACTGTAGCTGGTAACCTAAAAAGGACTTCTTCACGAAGCCCAAGTCAAATGTTTCCAGCTAAGAACTTTTGTGTTTCGTTGATTCGTCGACAAAACTTTTGGGCAGTGAAGTGTTTTTGCAAGTGCTGGGCATGTGCGGCAAATATCGATTGGTTTGCGTGCGCACTACAAAAACACGACCAAAAATTATGACTTTGGTGATATTTGTTGGCTCTTTCTTCTACACTTTATAACAAAAGGAAAATGTTGAAAAAATAAGACGAAAAGTGCAGAAGAAGAGCTCGAGTGGTATCGAAAAAAGCTCCTTTTCAGTCTAGCGCCATCTACTTAACTTCAGTGCCATTTGCGGCCAGCAGAGTAGAAGCAGGGTATACCGTGCATCCTGCATCCGCGCAAACGTTGCCCGTTTTTTAATTGAAATAGAAACAAGAAATAATTTGATGAGAAATAATTATAAATTGATTTTATTTCGTCGGATTTATAGGGAGAAATTGTTATATCTGAAATACGTAAATAAATTTGTGTGTGAGGTATTCACGGGAGTGCAGTTCACCTGGATGCGTAACACTTTTTTCGTTGATTTCGTTTCAGGATTTATGAAATTCAACGGAAAGAGGACAGTTAGTTGCAAGCGAGTGAATGAGATAAGTTCGTTGTTAGTACTTTTGATAATTTTTGTGCAAGGACACTAAGTGAACTTTAAATGCGATAAAAACGCCGCGGTGTGTAACGTCGTGTAACTAAAACCGTCCCGGATTTCCCCATTCTACTTTTTGTTTCCTTTCTCATTGTCGACCAATTGCAGGTCTGCTGAGGAAAATGTTGTTAAGTGTAAATAAAACTAGAAATTTTTTAGAAAATATGATCACAGGAGGTCAACTCTTTAATAAGTGAACGGACCGGACCGATTTATACAACGGTCGTTTGATTTGTTAAAAGCGAATGCTTTTATGAAGGTGTGCTAATGAGAAAATCCGAGTAGTTTTTTTGTATACTTTGACAAATTTTTTCCGGATTCAAGGATTTTGTCCGCATGAATTTGAACTGTTCGATAGGGTTTCCTTGTGTATAACAGTTGTCGGGTATAACAGTTTTTGAGTGTTACTTCACGCACCCTTCAGTGTACGAAGAGTTTGAATGAGGTAATATGAGGTGATACTGTTAAAAATTAATGAGTTCAGAACAACAGAGTTGCAAAGTGGAATCTGTGCGTGACATACAATAAAAAATTCATGGACTTCAGAGAAAGTTAGAAGTACATTGTTGCATTGACGAGTGTGTGATTTTTGTGATGCAACTGACACATCCATCTAGGGGTCAGTTCGCAGAACGGATTCTAGCCGAAAAAGAGGGAGGAAGACATAGTTTTTGACTCTACTTACTTTGTTCATTTTGGCCTGTCGATAGTAACATTTGAAAATTTCTTGGTACTAATTTTTGGAATCTTTTGTGTTTCTCGACTTCGGATCCTTTGTGCTCTTTATTTCTTGGTATTTTTTTCCTTTTACCGATACCATTGGTACCACATATATGTACAGATATTTTTGTGTATTAGTTTATATATTTATTAAGGACTTTTAATATGTATACAATATTGTTGTTATAATTAAATGTGTGTGCGTTCAAGATGGCCGCGCGGTTTATGGAAGAAAATTCCCTTTTTTTATTTGAATATAACAATGATAATTAGCAGTGTTTCTTAGTGTTATACCAATAAATAGCCGTGAATGATTTATGTAATGGGAGTAGAATTTTGCTAGAGTCCCCTCTAAATAAGAAGATATTTAAAGGATTTACTGCAATCTTAACGTCTTTTATAACAAATCACTTAACCTGTACATATAAGCGCACATATGTACTTATTTCGTAAATATATTTAACATTTAAATAGAGTGAATGAGAAGAAGACGGAAAAACAAGACGATGCAAAAGTGACGATTTAAATCACATTCGAAGTGAAAACTATATATATATATATATTTAATTAATACTTGTTGGTAAAGTTAAAAGTTATCCAGACTTAAATGCATTAGAGGAGCAGTTTATAGATATAAGGTGATGATGGGGCCATGAGCCCATCATATCCTCAAATCTATTGGAGTCGCAAGCGCGTCTCAAGCGGGCCTGCACCATGCTAGCACCGCCGAACCCGAGGTCAATATGCGGCCAGGACCCGGGCTGGTCGTGATGGCGCTTGCGTTTATTTCGGGGGCTCGGCGTGGCAGCAGCACCAGTCAAAAACAACAACAAGACGACGATACCAGTAGCAAACATCAGAATACATTTCCCAATATTTATTATAATTCAAATAATTATCACAATATTAGTTATAATAATATTGAAAATAATTATTTTAATATTATTAAATTGGGCAAAATTGGTTACGACGACGACGAAGATTTCGACGGTGGCACCGGTGCTTTGGCACGTGTCAATCCGTGGTTGTCTGCCTGCGATCTGGCGCAACCTAATCAATCGGATCTTCAGGTGAGTAAAATTTATTTTATGTAATTATTTTTTAAATTTAACATAACATTTGAACATACAATTTGACAAATCAAGTCGAGTAAAATGCGAAACTTTTGGAAAAAGATGTTTGCTTTAATTTGTTAAAAAGACTCAGAAGAGAACCAAGAAATCATATTTTCTGTACTCTTAAGAAAACTACACGAAAATTTACAACACAACAAGAAGTTCACACGTTCACGACGGCATCCTCTCCGTAAGAGAGCTTTCTCATGATATATTGGCTTTGCGATGTAATTCTCTTAGAAAAATCTCTGATGAGCCACAGGTGATACACGCTGTCGTGAATGTATTAATAAATGTTAAAAATGTCCCCCAACTGACTGCAAACATAAAAGAGACCTTTTGCTGTAACAACCATTCCCAAATTCTCCCTTATAATTTTGCTTGCTTCCTCTATTCCTGCTTAATAGTTCCTCTTTGGTCCCGATCTCCTTTTTGTGATGAAAAATCTAATGATCTGGGAGGCCCATTACTAAGACCTAGTCTGATAATCCACCTTCCAGGGAAATTACGGTTCAACAATGATCTTGCGGTTTCTCGTATTTGGGGATATTTTCAGATTCGTATTCATAAATTGAAAACATTGGAATTTCTCCGAATTTCCCTCGAATTCGTATTCAGAAATAGGGCCCCTGTACTGTGTTTAACATTTTCTCCTCTATGAGAATTTTTTTCAACCCAAGTTAGGAAATTATGGAAATTTACACATCCAGTCTTCGTGAACTTGCTTTCATCCGTCCAGACGATCCTTTCAATGAAAGTATAATTTGGAAATATATATAATTTGTACTCAAGAAGGGAGGAAGTTCTGGAATGGTACTAAAATGAAATGGTCGCAAATTTTCATCATTCACAATTCTCCATGCATACGAAGTAGAAACACCTGTGCTGAAGCCTGTTTCACTTACACCTAACTCGTAATTTTCTCTTACAAGCTGAACGATCCTTTCCGTCATCATATCATCCAAAAAGTGAGTTCTGGGACGATCTCTCCATGTGCAAAGACCATTTTCTCTCATATTGGTCAATATGCTGTGGCAAAACCTCTTCGGTCAGGTATACTTTTGGAAGGAAACCCTTGCTGATAAGCACTATGGGCTGCTACAGCTTTTCCGTTGTATAACCCGCAATTGTTGCGGGTTGATATCGGTACACTTTTCGTTAGAAAACAAGGCTATAATTATGAGAAAACTATAGAAATACGGCATCAGCTATTAATTTTATTTTTCGTTTTTTTATATCAATTTTCATTAGCTAGGGTGGCGTAGGTCTAGGTACATACCTGTTTCGCGTATATATATGCAAAATATGCACTTTAGTAACACAACGTTCAACATTAATTCTTATAATAAAAAACTCAAAAGAATAGTCGGGTAATTTTAGAGATATTTCCAATTTTATTCCAAAATGAAGATTTTCTTTTACCAAAAATCTAACTTGGACTGTTTATATCTCAATGACTACTGTATGTGGAGACTTTACTTATATCTCAGTTAAAGTGTAGAATGTCTTCTTTGAAATGCATTTTGCTACCTTATCAGATGCTTCAAAAACCATTAAGAGAATTCAAATCTGCCGATCTTGAGCTCTTCTACCACCTCTTGTAAAGATGGCAACCTTATCTGAAGGACCCTCCATACTTTTTTGAATTTTTCTTATAAAGGATTTTAAGTTGATGCCACACTCGATGGGATTCAATATATATATATATATATATATA
>QYTT01086498.1:21394-61742 GCA_006980735.1 Dasypogon diadema
TCGGTACACTTTTCGTTAGAAAACAAGGCTATAATTATGAGAAAACTATAGAAATACGGCATCAGCTATTAATTTTATTTTTCGTTTTTTTATATCAATTAAAGTATAGAATGTCTTCTTTGAAATGCATTTTGCTACCTTATCAGATGCTTCAAAAACCATTAAAAGAATCCAAATCTGCCGATATTGAGCTCTTCTACCACCTCTTGTAAAGATGGCAACCTTATTTGAAGGACCCTCCATACTTTTTTGAATTTGTCTTATAAAGGATTTTAAGTTGATGCCACTCTCGATGTGATTCAATATATTTATATATATACATATATATAGATATCTTACTATATCTCACTTGTCCAAATCAGTAATGTCCTTTAGGCTATAGAAGGGAACAAAAAGTCATACATACATACAAAACATCGTTTGATTGCGCAGTTGGGTAGAAAATCCTTGTCATAAATTTCTTTAGCACTTTTACATATTTCATTTAATCACTACAATGAATTTATTTGCTTTTAATTAATTTAATTAATAAAACCGTGGTGAAGTGATTAAAATTCACATAAACTACTGGGAGAATGCCATAAATATTTTTTTATTATATTGCTGCCAGTACAAAATATTCAAAGATAATTAAAACAAAATAAAATTAACTAAAATGAGATCCACAATATAATTCTTTTGAGAGTATCTTTGCGTTGTTTCTATTTATATTACATATCAAAGTCAAGACAGTAGACAAGGGCATTTTTAAGAAATTTATTTCTAAGAGATACTTCAGAGAAAAAAAATACACAAAATACTAGGAAAAAGCTGAACAAAGCTGGGTCTTAATATGTTAAATATAAACGTTGATACATATTTTAAAAATAACAACAAATGACTTAGGACAGGAAATTTTCATCATTATAACAAAATTGAAACGCAATCGTTCTGGAATTAAATTTGCGTTCTAAATATGAACTCATCGAGAACTTCTGGAAATTGATCTGAATATTCTTTCAATATTTATTAAGAGAAAATCTCAATATGCAATTACAGTAAAACGCTTTATACAAATCCAGACTTTTAGTAACAATGTGGCTTTTTATCATAAAACGTCAGAAGTAATCATCGCTTCATGCAGTCTGGAGTTCAAATACGATCGGAGCCAAGGAGAAGGAGTATTATTATGTTGATAGTAAAATAATTATTATAGGTGTTGAATTAATTAAAATGGCTCAAAATTCAGTATGTAATGAGTGAATTAAGTTTCAACATTTGTCAGGAAGCTTAGTTCATCATTTGTGATCAGCAACTTTTCCTGGCTATTGATGCGTTCTTAAAGGTTGTTGCTCAGAGGTTGCAAATGGCATGCAGATTCGAAGGTCATCTGCGAAAATGTAAGAATAAGTAACTGGGGACAATTCACTATATACTCATTACTTTTTTAATCGACATCTAGGGTTGGCATATGAACCTGTAATTTTTATATAACTCATAAAAATATCCATGATATCAGAAATAAACTGTATTGCTATTAATAGGACCAAAATAGAAATTCTTTAATAGCTGTCCGTCTGTCTGTTCATATCGCTGTCTGTCTGTCCGTCTGACTACCTGTCCCAACATTATCTTGAGGATGTTTTAAACTAGAGACTTGAAACCTAGTAGATAGATATCTTACTAAAATTGAAAGGCCAATTTCGAAAAATCGGTCAATTTGGACATACAGAAAATGTAAAAGAATATCTCGAAAGTTAAAAGTTTCGGGAAATTTTTTTGAACGAAAATTAGAATACAAAAAGGGGATCACTTGGTAGTGATTTTCAGTTAAACCCAGTGTCAAATGCAGAGGTCACTTGCAGGTCAACTTAATATGTTTTAACGTAATGGTTTGTTTTACAAAACCCAGCACAGAGTTAGCTTAATTAATGGAAACATCCATGTGATCCTCAAATGAAAAACAAGAATTTAATATTACATCCAGATCGTCAGTGCAATCAATTCTAATCATAGTAGGTCCATCAATGGTGAAATTGAAATTTACTCCTTTTACGCGAGAAGAACACGAATGTATAGTTTTTAACGTTTAAAAGGAGGTGATTCAAAGAACACTGTAAAAAGCATCTAAACCTGCATTTAAGAGGTGACAATCAAGCTCAATTGAACAAAGGATTCTTGAGTGAGAAAGCCTCAAAGACAACGCATTGATATAAATTACGAATAGCAGAGGGTGAAGATGGCTACCCTGAGGCACACCGGTAAAATATAGTTTGATAATCTCCTTCAGTCTTATTTCTTAAATATATTAAAGGAATATTGAACTTGTTGCAGATACCGCTTTTTTACTAAGTTTTGAAGAGTCAGTAACATAGGCAAACTATATTTCTCATATTACAAAATATCAATACTTTTTTCTGTGGTTTCAATACTGCCAGTAGTTTGGACATTTCCAGATTGCGAATCAAATCGTTATGCTTGCGTCGCTCAGTTAAATGAGGCTCCTTGGTTCGTAATTCACGTCCTTTTACCTTCCTTCATCTTCTTTATCTACTATGTCATATTATTTATTTTAATTTTTTTTTTTCAATTTTTGTTTCAGTGTTGGTGTAATTGCTTTTTTCTCGGCTTTTAATGTGGGTACAGATGGAAATAAAATAGACTATTTACCATCTACCATCAAAACTGTATGACAGTATATTTACTGTCATTAAAGTTACCGAAACCTTATCATCCAGTATAATAGCACAGAAACCTGAGAGCCCCAGTAGCGTTGCTATTATATTTATCAAGGTTTGTCACACAAATTTAAGGAAAATTTCCTATAAGTTCCCTGAGAATCAATTTCTTTGTACAAATAGAAGAGATGATATCTATCTTATGGTGTAAAATTGTTGCTTTGTAGCCAACAAATTCAATTGTGTTCATCTCACACCTTTGAGCTTCGTTGATACATTTCTGCTCCTCTAATTGTGCCTAGTTAAGGAAATATAATTTTAGAAATATTTATGGGAACCTATTATAAATCGCCAGCTAATAATTGCCTCATATAACAGATCTGTATTGAATCTTCATATTATACTGCTGATTAAAAACCCCTTTTGAAAGAGGACATATATGAAATTAATTTTCCTTTTTGCGTAGAAGTTGTGCAGTGTAAAGATTAAACAAACACATCCAATAGCTTCAATGGTATTCCCGATGTACTACTTCCGATACTTACTTATTTATCTCAAGTCTACAAATACGCGATATGAATCTATTCTCCTTTCAGATACATAAAGCAACCTGACAGAAAGCTTTGAGTGGGCGCTTTGCATCAATGTTTGTGAAATATGCGCGTGTACAGTTCACACTAACGTTGTCAGCCTGATTCCCATCTCGTCCAATGCATGTGCCCGCCACCGTAGAAATCATTAGATGTCTCCTTTTATCCGTCTCGAATATTTGCGGAAAAGAAAATTCTACATCAAAAGTTATTTTATGATATAAATCTTTTCGAGAACTGTCCCCAGTCTTCTTACGTATATAATACATACTGCCGTAAGCAGAGGAGATAATCTTTCTTGAAATCGTCTTTTGCTGCCTGCGATTGACAACACTGCCACAATGAGTTTATGTGAGGCAAAGTGTGAATTCTCAAAAAAAAAAAAATTTTAGGATTTCGTAATTTTACTTACGATTGGTTTCCCTTTTCTTCAAAAGAGGTTAATTCGACCCCGCTTGATTCTCATATGGATTTTGCTGCTGATATTCCTTTGCAGAATTCCTCCTTTCCAGACTATATTGGACGTTTTTTTTTTCATGAAATATGTACCCACCAGTTTCATGATGTAACAACCTAAGCCTCAATTGATTTTAAAATGGCCTTGGTTGAGTTTTTGCCATCCTGAATTATTAAATAGAAAAGAACATGTTACACAGATTTGGGTTCAATCAATTTTATTCCATTACGAAACCGGTGCCTTCTAGACCTGAACATGTGTATCCGTGATTATCTAAAATTGAAATTGTGCTGTAATTGGAAGAGTCTCGGCTGCTGATGTTAGGACGATTGCAGATTATTCGAATCGAAATTTTATTTAGATAATCCAATAACTTTAGGAGCCTGTGTTTCAAATTGTCGAGTTAAAACGAAATCTGGGTGGACAAAGCATATTTAAATGTATTTACAATATTTATAGTATGTTGCAATTAATTATTGGTAAATTTTTCGGTTATACTGTTAAAAGATTTATAGAAAGACGTTTGATTATTTCATCACAACGTCTAAGTTAGATTATGGGAAGAATAACTTAAAATCTATTTGTAATCTCACAAATGTAGCCAGTCAACTTGCTGTTATTTTAGTTACTCGCACTTTCCACTAGAATCCGTTCGAATGCATTTCCAAGTTTATACCTTGCATTGAAATTTGCTTACTGAGATGGACTTGGCCCCGAACCATCTACGTAGCACCATCATGAATTCCTTAGAAGCAACCGTTCTGTGAGATAAAGGAGCAGTAAAAGGGAAGTACTTTAATAGAATAAAGACTTTGGCAGAAAACAAAAGGAGATCAATGAACTTTTTAACAGAGCCAAATTTTGAGGTGACTGGGAAGAATAGAAAACGGCTCTTACTGATTATAACAAAGCATTAAGAATAACCAAAAGGAAAACCTGGAGAACCTTCTATGAGGACATAAATGATCTACCTAGGACTACAAGGTCATCTCTAAAGATCACACAAAAAGGATAGAATATATATTGAGAACACCGAGGAAACAATTATGATCTTTCTAGGGATACATTTCCCTTTCTTTGCATATTCAAACAGGGTCGAAACTGTAAATGGCCCTGCCGACTATGTCAACCATGATTATGGTAAACCGTAGCATAAGTCTTACAGGAAAAATCTTTACCCCCATCAATGTCAGGTGGGCTATTGGCACCATCAAACCACACAAATCTGCTGGGAAGATGGCATTTTCCCAGTCCTATTGCAGCAAGTCATGGACAAATTACTTCCATATGTATCCCTAATTTGGAGAGACGTCAGGGCAGTCTTTACATCAAAAATAGAGAAAATGCCTAGTACTGGTCGTATCTATAATCCGATCTATCCTACTTTTCCCTTAAAAATATAGAGAAAATCTTGAATTTGCATGCTTGCAGTGAAGAATATAACTGCCTCCCCAGACTATTGGTTAGTTACGATTAAAGGCACCAAGAAGGTCTTTATGTCCACTCATACGTGAATCGTAATACACAAACTTCTTGTGAAAGTAACGGACACAAGTTTCAATGTACAAGGCTACGAGGATGACCTTGCAGTCACTATCATCAGGTTTTCTCCAAATTCCCTAATGTCCTCTCCTTAATCCTTAACTGGTGCCTCTGGTGCCTATAGAAAGGACTGAATATTAACATCTGCTTAAAAAACTTTCTTTCTCCAGCCTTACTAATTTCCTTCCTGTCAGTATTCTTTCTTATCTATGTAGAAGTTTGGAGAGAGTTATGTACGATCAGTTAAAAATTAGCGTAATCTTATTCCACAATATCAATCTGCGTTTAAAAAATTTCATAGTTGTGAGACCGCTCTTCTAAAGATATATATAGAGCTGCTCAGGGCGCTTGATCGAGGCGAAATTGACATTTTTGCATCGCCTGACTTCTCGAAGGCCTTTGATAACATATCTCACGATCGCTTTCTCCATAAGCTTTCCAATAAATTCAGTATCTCTTCCCCCGCTATAGCACTATTTTCTTTTTTCTTGCTTGACAGATATCAATGTATTAAGTATGGTGATGAATGTACATACCTTTCCAATAGCCCTTGCAATGTCCCCTGAAGGTTCAATTTTGGGTCCTATTATCTTTTTACTTTACAATGACATCATTTCCTCTGTTATATACGCCACACATCCTTCGTGCTTAATAGAATACCTTCCACCATTATGTTTGCAACGCTTACTTTGTACAAACTATCAGATTATGGAATATTTTACCTTTTAATATTCAGTTGTCCCCATCACTGATAATTTTCAGGACAATATTTTATATCTCTTGCTTGAATTATTAATTATCATTGCAGCTCTATCACCGATTGTTCATTTATTGTTACGCCCGTCAGTTATTGTACGAGAAAAGATGTAATTTTGAGTAGGTACAATTTTCCTTTTGAAATAAATTGCATTGGATTGAATTGAGTAACAATTGCAATGTTACACAGTCAAAATTTCATCGTGAATTAACGTGCTACATTTGACAGGTTAAAACTAACTGCGTAAATAGCGGTTGAGGCAACTCTTCTGACGATAATTTTGTACTTGTGAAGCTACCGGGATGTTCCACAGTAAAAATGTCATCCTCGAGATTTTAAATTAACTTATTACATTTGTTAGGTTAAAAATAACTCTCTGATCATTCTGGTTGTTCCCTGAATTTAAGTAATGCCGCAAGTAAATGCCTTTTAATTTTACCATAATAATAGCAATAACATTTCGCTCTCTGTATGAAAAGGCTAAAATAACATAGTTATTTCCTTATTATTACATTTAAATCTATTCTGCATCAATCTGAAAATTACACCTTCAATAAATCAATCATTCTTTACCAACGATGAAGGTGGTGAGAAATGCTACGGACCAAATATGTTTAGAGTTTATAACATACTTTTTTGCTTTTGATACTCCACATGCACATCTCCATCATCCTTGTGACATGTTAGAACGATTTGATCCCACCTTTACGATACTCAGGAGCACACTACATTCTATAGATGCTTTGCAATCAATTAACCTTTTCTAGGTTGCATTTCTGCACCCCTCAGAATGCATTTTCTGTTTGCACGTGATATTTCATAAAGGTTTGCCATTTTCTTTCAAACAACTTCTGTTTAGATGGATGGATGGTAATTGCCTTAGTTGAAAGGATTTCCACCTTTGAATAAAGGTGCAACTATTACAGTTTACATCAGGAACCTGAATCTTTCAAAGAAAATTATACATGGGAATGGATGGACACGTAATGTGAAACGAAAAAGAAATAATATCGGCTTCATCTTTGTTCCTTTGTTCTACAGTAATTAGTTATAAAAAAATTACCGCATACTGTAAACATTGCAAGCTAATTATCCCATTCCGCCGCATTTTAACAACCGAATAACAGCGAATTCACAATATTTATGTAAACACAGGAATAAATTCATTATGGTTGAAAAATGCTTTCAAAATCATCGTAGTTGACATTATACGAGCTCCCCTCACCCGATCCAATCATTAAATTCTATAAGCCCTACCATGTCACCAATAAAAATACCTTTTCCCACCCATCAATTAGCTCTTTAACGAAAAACTCTTTGTTCTTTCTGGGTGGTATCAACCGAAAATGGACCTATAACTAGCCCATTACAGATTTGCAGCTGTAGGGAAGGACATGGGTCAAGTACAGACTTGCAGACGATATGAACTGCAAACAACGTTGCCGGAGCCGGAGCCGGAGTGTGAAACAAAATGAAAATAAAAGCAAAAAAAATATAACATGACAAGTGATGGCTTGACTGGACAGAACCAACCAAAAAGGCGAAAGCACAACAAATACCACGACAAGAGCTTTTCACCCTATGCGTCCCATAGCCCCGAGCTGCAATTTATTCACTGGAATTTCCTAGGGCCTGTAAATCCTACGAGAATATCCGTGCGGGCGGATAAATGTCAATGCGAGCGTGTATGCGGGGGTTAGCGCTTTTTTTTTTACCGAGAAAAGGAGGAAAAAAGCAGCGAGAAAAATTCTTTTTAAATTAAACCTCAATAAATCAGCCGCCATTTTTTGTTCCTTTTTGCAGTGCCCTACTCTGCTGCTCCTTCTTCTGGTCCTGCAGGTCTTTGCCTATTTTCTGTGCCCTTTTTTTTCTTACTCATGGCATTAGTTTCAAGCTTTTGTATCCAAGTTTTCGTACACATGTATACGCACACGTTGCTCCTACCCGTGCCCAGGATGGCTTTAGATCTCATTAAAAGGAGCCAAATGGTGGGGGGTCCTTAAACACTTCTGCATGGGGCAGCAAGCAATATGTCTGAGTGTTGAACCATTTTCTATTTGCTGACATGATGGGTCACTGCTGCCAAAATTCGAAATTATCACCCGAAGTGCGGAGTCATATCCCTTTTCTGTCATCAATATAATGCCGGAGGACGGAATTGATGTGCTTTATGAAGGAGTAGATCTTTGTGCTTCATGTCTGATCCGATGGCTATTGGAGTCAAGCGATGCCAGTGTTATTGATGATATTTCTACTGAATAATTTGTAATTCTTTTCGGGTTGTCCTCTTGGTCACAGAAAATGTCGAACTTTTATCGGTATCAACATTTATCAGTTATTACTTAATTTGATATTGGTAGTCTATCATTGTACTTTAAGCACATGTGCATAACATGAGACTGGAGCTAAATTCCTATAGTTTTCTCATAAAAATTTTATTTTCTGCAGTGAACCATAGTTTTGCATTTTTTCATTCCTCTCTAAATTATGACTTTATAATAGTTTTTATAATATACCACTCTGTGAATTAGCACTGTTTATTACTACTACTACAACTCTGCACACAATATTAGAGTTTGCGTATCAGCAAAAAGTAGCTCAATAAATCGAATTTACTTCAAATAAAATTTTTACTTCTTTCCAAAGGCGGAAGTATTATATTTTGAATATCCTGTTCTGCCCTGCGTTCACAGAAGGAAATCTAGGAAAGGTTTATAGTTTTGAAATAAGAAGGAAATAGTTACCTTAATTTCACGGACGGAAATCAAGTTGCAATTTGTAAGGCGGATATACAAGATAACTCTATATTGTGATATCGAATACAATGAGTGATATTTGTAAAGAATTTCAATTTCTAAAGATGAAACTTTTACTTGAATTTTATCTGATGATAGAATCGATTGAACTTACCTGATAGCAACAGTTCCCCTGGTTTTGTCTCATTAATTAATACCACTCTTATAATCACTCTAATAACACTCGAGATGGTACAGCAAGCTAAAATTTAAATATACTCAAGATAAATTAATATTTTATGGCAGCAACTTTATTTAAAGTTGAAACTTTAAAGCAAGCTGTTCAATACTTAAAGATTTTCAGTGATGAGGATTTTTTTTTTATTTCACCATGGAGGATGGATAGAGTTTCTGTTTACCCTGGGCAGAAATTACGAGCTTTTTAATTATTTTCTTTTAATAAAATCAGTTTTTATGGTCGTATTTTACGAATATCTTCAATGAATTCAACTAGTGCTTGGCAGCATTAAAAAGGACGAGTAACATCACAGTCTTGTTTACAGCCTTTATTTTAAATATAATTTTTTTTTATTAAAGATTCGATATTCTGACCTCTACATTGTTCAAGAAGTTTCCTGCGTTGATTAAAAGCATTCATCACCGAATTTCACCTCTTACATTTTTAGTTTTTGTTTTTGCAAATTTATGTCTTGTGTTATCGACTGGAATTTATACACCAATAAGAAAACTGACCTTATATTCATTTAATACTTTACAAAATTAAAGTAAAAAAGTGTTTAAGGAGTTTCTCAAGTAGTTAGCTGCATCCATTTATCGTTAGCTTTTCGATCGATCTCTCTTGCCGATTTAGATGAATAAAAAGGGTTTAACACTTAGCGTCCTCAGACTCCAAGAATAGCCTCTGTTTAAGTATGGTTAAGAACCCCTCAATATCAAGGAAGCCACGCTTATGTGCTTCGTAGTAGTTCTTGGGTTTAAGAACTTTTTCTATTATCCCCACTACGTTGTTGATGTTTCAGAAAGTCCCTTTAAGTCTCTTAGCTAGTAACGCGCCCAGAATTCTTTGAAAAGTTAGCAGCAGGAATGATGTAAAGTTTATGAGCCTAAAGTCCTCTGCGATTATATTATTGCATTGGAATGCCTTGAGAATAGAAATCATCTTAATCTGTTTCCAAGCAGAATGGTCATATAAATATTATTATAAATCACCATTAGTTCAAGTATGACAGTTTCCCTGACTTTCTGTAACATGGTAGGCGTAATGCCATCAGTACCTGATGACTTATATAGTGGAAATAATTAAATGGCCCAATTTGTTCTTTTCTCGTTTCCTTTTCCTGGTGCGTTAGCCTTAAAATCTCCCGACTCTCTTGCCTTTTCGCACAGTTTCTTCTTCCTCAGTCCAGAAGATTTCCTTCTTATGTTATGGGATTCTTGTGGCCAGTTGGTCTCTTAGAATGGAGATTTGAGAAAATTCGACTTTTTAATAATAACTACCCATAAAAAAATTTTTTCATATTCTACACATAACACTAGTTTGTACACGGTGTGTAAAGTGGTTTTCAATATCTTGTGAATACCAATTGTTTCTTGATCGACCCATCGGGGATCGTAGCCGTAGATGTAGACGGCGAAAGCTTTCGAGATCAGAATCTCGTGCATAAGTCGTGCATAGGATCACCCTCGTACTATACTTTCAAATTAGACATTAGGAAGCTAAAGCAATCAGGATCTTAAAATTTTTTATAAAGGAGTTTGAGAGACCAATGAAGGCTAAAGAGAATCTGCTTGTGCATATATGTCAATCTTTGATGAATAGTATTTAGATTATCAACAATTACTATGCTTCCAAAAATTTTAGAAATGTCAACACGAAAACTTATTGTTCATTCAAGTCATATCTGGAATTTTTTTTCCTTCCCTGGCATTTCCCACATATTAACATCAATTCTACTCAAAATACGTAGGATGCATTCGAAAACTTTTGAAGAGAAATCAATAGTGCTGTGAAAGTCTCTATGTGCAGACTGTAGCACAGAACAAGTTTACACAGGTTGGATTTCTGTCAGAACATTTAAAATTTCGTCATTAATTAGAAACGTATGAAGGCTAAACTTTCTGATGTTCTGTAACAAATTGAAAACTAGTTTTAGAACTCCTAAAATATTCCTTAAAAAAATCAAATTAAGGACTTGAGAAAAATATTCCAAGGAATGCTAAATTAGATCAGTATTGAGCGCTTTCAAATCGATTCGACAAAGAAAAAATCATTTTTATTGTAAGTAAAGATCTTTATTTATTCTTAGTATTAAAAGGCGTGGTTCTTTATTATGAAGTAATACATGTCAATATTGGTGAAAGTGGTGCGTTTTGTGTATATTTTTTACTATACTAGAAGTTTAAAAGTCAACTACTATTCCCTTGAGCTATGAACCGAGTTATAGCATTTTCCACTTAAATTCATACTTTTTCATTTTAATATAACGTTTGATCAAAATATTTAATGCTTAACGGAACTGTTACAAATCAAGTTAATGTTTTTTTTAAAAGAATTTAATATTTACACAATTTTAATTTACATTTGGGTAAAATAAATTAATGTTTCTTCAATTTATTTTAATGGTTTAATAATATGAATTTACGTTTGCGTAAATAGAATTCACTAGAAATTTCCTTAGATTTTAGCTAGAAGATCTGTAAAGATCTACACTTGAAATAATGCAGTCAACTATATTTTAGGTCAATATGAGCAAAATTCGAGAATCGCAAATTAATCAAAAGGGTACAATTGTAAATTTTAATGCAGGGCGTTTGATAGTAAGGCCAGATTTTTTGAAGTTTCGAATGTATTTCAATCGATTACGATTATGTTTGATAATGCGTGGAAAGAAAGTAAATGGATAAAAGAAAAAGTAATAATTGGCGAACAAAAATTTCTATTTCATTTATAAATTTTTTATAACTTGTCTTTTCATTAAAAATACAATAAAAAACGAAATTATTATCGAGCATCGGGACCTGTTTTCTTAATAATTTTTAATTTTTGTTTTACACTTTCCACCATCTTTTGGACCCTGAAAATGTCAGCTTTTTTGCAAAATTATTTAATCCGAAATTTATTTTCTGAGGGTATCTAACGTCTTTTACCGCTTCTTTAACATTATCCGTATAAAAACCACAGTTTCCACTTAACATTGAGAAAGAAAAAGTAAACGACTTTTTATCGTCCACCATCAACAATTTTCCCGGAGTAAGAAATTTTCGACGAAGCAACCAGTACTTTTTAGGGATATTAGCAAGTTATTTTTCTGAATATTTTTTCAAGTTATGCACAATAATGATGTGTAAACCATTGAAGATCCCTGATAATTTTATTGTAATTTTTATATCACTTGCTATATCAATTTCAGTGAGCGTCTTGTTTTCTCTCCATTTTCCCACGGCTTTTTATCCTTGAACCATTTAACTATACCGTAACTTGTCCAATATTTTCGTTTAAAAAATATTTCACCACTTTTTTTTATTTACCCGTCCGAATATTTCATAAACTTGTTTAGTCAAAGCTTTTTATTCCGATGTTTTCATTTCAATGAGAAACTTGCAACTAAACATTTTACTAAATATTAAACAATGCTTCACAATTTTAGCAAAATCGAACATGTTTTAGCGGAGTTATTGTTATTTACTTTCGTTCGACACCTTACCAAAATCAATACCACTAGCTCTCAGCTGAATGCTTTTCTACCCCGTCTTGTTGGAATATTTCTAGTACGGATCTTTTTTGAACAGTTTGACCATTCCTTCGCTACAATTTTTACTTATCTCCATATTGCCTGTCTTTTAACTAAAAAAGACTATTTAAATGGTAGCATTTTTATTTTTCAGATTTCCTCAATCGGCAGTTTGAATTTTAAATTAAAGTGAATTCAATTTGAGCACACGTGAATTCATTTTATTAAATCATTAAATTAGTTTGAAAAAACATTAATTTATTTTACTCAAATGTGAAATCGAGTTGTGTAAACATTAAATTCATTTATAATAGTATCATCTGTATTTGTAGAAGCATTAAAACAATTTCGTTAAGCATTAATTCATTTTGATCAAACGTTAAGTTAAAATGGAAAAGTATTAATTTAAATTGAAAATGCTATATATAATTTTTACATTGGGGTCAAGAGGTGTCTCTTAAAGAAAATATCACGCACATTCAAAAAGGATACACAGAGTCAAAAATTAAATGATAGCGGTTTGGAAAATTTATTTTTTTCCATAAAATTTTTCTCAAGAGTATGACTCCCTCCATCAATGGTGTCCTTGCTTTTCTTGAGCAACCTACTAAAATCTTCATGAATTTAGAATTGCTGTTATGTGTACTGCGCAAAATGAAATATACTTGAATAAAAATTGCGAATTAATGGTAACTTGTACAATTATAGAATGAACTTTCTTTCACTTAAATATGAAAATTTGTTTTGCTTCAAATTTGGAAAATCATTAATTATATTTTGAAGTACCTCATTTGATAGCCAAGTAATGAGGCCATTTTTAAAGTTGTACTTCAGTCGAAACGAAATCCTTATTGAGTTCTAATCAATCGTTAAGATCTCTTCAAGTTGTTTGATTTGATAAATACTGTAAATAGTATAAATTTTACGAAAAATAGAAAAGTTCGAGTAATTTAAGTCCTTCAGAATATATTTTTGTTGTGGTTGTATTATAAAAGTCCACTTACCCCCCACTTTCATAATATAGAGTTCAAATTTGCACCAAATAATGAGCTGTTATGAAAATTTAGTGTTCTCTTTTCGTCTTGAAGGATTTTTAGTTAAGTATTTTTGAAAATTTTATTTTTTTTAGAATTCAAAATATAAAGTTATGTTCTTTTAATCTAAACTACTAATCTGGCAGTCTAGAAGCATAAGTTTTATATTCTGTTGTATTTTACAAATACGCGTTGAATGCGTTCCGTGAGATCCTGTTAGTATGCAATTTTGGGGTCGTAAAGATGCAAATTACGAAAATCCGATTTTTAGTCCTGGATGTTTGTCCTTTACAAATGTGTTTGGAAACTCTTCTATAATTTTATTTGTGTTCCAACTTTCTGACAATAGTGTTAGTATCATAAATTTAATTATTCCTTATCACTTCTTAGGCTATATTTATACCCTATATGATAGATAGGGTATATTAGTTTTGATCCAACGTTTGTAACGCATAGAACCAATAATCCTAGAGCAGAATGAGTTATATATATGCTCAAAATGTGAAAGCAAATCGCATGTCCGTCTGTCCGTCTGTCCGTTCGTCCGTCCGTCCGTCCGTCCGTCCGTCCGTCCGTCCTTCTGAATACACGATAAATCGAGAACGAATTGAGCTAGAAGGCTGAAATTTGGTATATATTACTTTTAGAAAATTTGTGGATCTGAGTTTGAAAATGAAGCGAATCTTTGAAATTATATTGCCGAATTTTTGGATTATTGGACATAATTCAAATAGGGAACAACGTATAGGTATCAAGTTTTTAGTAAGGAGCAGTTTTATGAGACGCTTAACCAATAAAATGAAAATATTTCCCCACTCCTTGCTCGGGCCGCAATATTGGATTTTTGAATTGTTGGATATAATTCGAAGAGGAAGCAACCTATCACTCTAAAATTTTGTACAGAAGAGTTTTATGAGATTCCAAGTCAGCAAAACAAAAATATGCCATGTCCCCCACTCCTTGGTCATACCGCCATATTGAATTTCCAAGTTATTGGACATAGTTCGAAAAGGAAGCAACCTATCACTCTAAAATTTTGTACAGAAGAGTATTATGAGATGTATTATATTTGCATCAAGTAATCAGCCCAAGGCTGTTTCGAATGTATGAATGAATCATAAAAATTAATTGTGGGATGATATTTTAACCTGCTTGGATATGATAGTCTGTAATAGTTACGGGAATTGGGGAAAGTTAAAAAAATAAACTGTCTGGTATTTAACCTGAATATAAATTATAAAATCATTCAATTGTAGGAAAGTATAATTTCCCCAACCCCAAAAATAAACTAAATCCAAAAAATATTGAAACTATATTATATCATATCATTATCATTATTATTATATAGATATATTTTAATTCGTAATTTCGGCCATCATTTGAATCGTTATTCCCATAAAATCACAAAAGTTTGCTCACCAAAATGGATAGCAAACAACCTTTTCGAGAAATTTGCGAGTAAAAAATATTTACGGTGTGAATCCCGAAAATCCTGTGCAACATATTTTGTTGTGTCTGGCAAAGTGTCAAGTACACACTTGAGATAAAACCGATCCCATAGCAACGAATTCACCACCTACAGGATAAATATTTGCACTAGTCTGCTGTTCAACACGTGTCTGAAACTCGGAAAGAATTCACCTTTAGCAAATTTGTACGCTCGCCCGCAATAATCGAATACGAATTTTAACAAATTCTACTGCCGAATAGTTTTATTTCTCTACTTTGTGTCTATATCTAGTCGACGTCGACATGCACATGGGTGCTTCAACTAGTTTAACGAATGCCATCCCCTAGGATCGGGGTTCAGTTGAAAGGCAAACAATGACAGATTTTCCACAAAACAGTGCTCCTGCTGTACACGGCGATAGCTAGCGATATTAATAGTGTTATCAATCGATTTTATCTGGCCCGATAATAATTTCTACAGTGGATGATACAAATCTGGTCACTTGGAGATTTGATTTATTGTAGAGATTCTGGACAGACATATTTAGGATAGGACAAGTTGAACTTGAAGGGCAGGGGGTAATTATAAAACTGGCATTGGTTCAAGATGAAATCACTAACACTGGTATATGTGACAACTTCGGTGATGGTTTTATGACATACGCTATAGATAACTCTTGTGCATAGATATAATTTATTGGTTTAGGTTGTAATTGTATACGGATTAGAAAAGGATGAGTAGCTGGTAATTTATTGCCAAAGAAGTGAAAAACTCTGATTTTATGTATTATGCAGGAATAGATAGAGAATAAATTCTTAACTAAAATTTCCGCTTAACTGTTGGAGGAATTGCAATGAAGAAGTAGTAGAAGATTCGCTCTCTGTTGAGCGAACTGAACATGTCCTGAAGCTTGGCTTTGCACTGCTCAAGTGTTTGTTTCACTTCAGGTGTCCACTGAATTAGTTGTTTGCCTTTCTTCCTACTTACTATAGTTAACTGAAGGAGTGGTGCTTTAGTTTTCACAGCACCGGGTACGCAATTGCGATAAAAATTCCCGATTCCTAGGAATTTCCTGTGTGTTGATCGTGCTCTCGATCCTGAGGTGGTCTTGTTTTACTATAAAATCTGGGTATCTTATCTGGGAGAGCCGAGGACCGCACATCTGCAATAGTCTATAGACGGCATCGTGGTGGTTTCGATGCTATTTCTCTTTGGTTGAAGCGATAAAAACATCATCCTCATACAGGACCTGAAAGTGATGAAGCATGGATCTCCGGAGATGTTGATGGAAGGGTTGCTTGAGCTTTTTGCAACACGAGCATTTTGTGCTCTGGAATGTTTTTGTCCGAAAAACTCATTCACTTTTACCATATCTTACCTTTTTGCTTCTTTTTTCATTTCTAAAAACAATTTTCAGTATATTATGGCTCACTTCCCGCAAAATCTCTGTGGATGAAATAGGGGAGTTAAGCAGCTGAAATGAATACATGCAATCCTCCCCTATAGTTAATAATGAAGCCCCGGTGTTAAAACAAACTTAAGTGAACAAGATAACTCCTGTATAAGATACATGGCAAAAAGCATATGAAAACCGGACTCGTTTTGTTTTCGAATGTAATAAGTCGAAAAGGGCAACCAAACTTTCTCAGAGCTCTCCACATTTTTAATTAACAACAGAATCTTTGGTATGTACAACAAAAAACAAAAGTATATAGTTTTTATCTACACTTCTAAATCCGAGCAAAACTTATTCGGGAATATCATCTGGGGATGAACTTTAATAGTTACTGAGCTCTCCACAGCGCCATACCAATTTTGAGTTCTTTTCTTTCCGACTTTTTTTCTATTTCTATTCCGTTGTGATGTTATCATAGTTTAGCTGGATTATTATGAAAATGAGCATTTTCTTGAATTTCATCAGAGGTGAAGATTTCATTTCAGTTTTTCCTTTGCCAGTAAACATAGGAAAGTTTTTCTTGCTCTCCGGAAAAAAATGTTAGTTAGAAATGAATGCTACGTATTTTACTTGAAAATTATGGTGTTCATAATAATATTTTTTTGAAAGAAGTACTTTTGCATTTTTACATTAATGAAATTAATGAAACCCTTCGTGGGATTGGTTAGTTTACGCACAGTCTACGTTTGTAATATGTTGGTATAGTTCATTACAAGTTAAACATTTCATATAATTCGTTCACTTAAAATTCCAGAAAATTTCAGAAAATTATTTCTAGATTTGTGTTTTTTCGTAATATAATTAAAAATATTTCAACATTACATATTTAGTAACTTATAGTTATTCTGTGGAGTGATTCTCTTTGTTATTAATATAAATTTTAGATCTCTTAAGATAGATTAAAACTCTTGCAGAACAACAAGGCCCAATGTGAAGACAAATTTCTACGTGTAGACCATTTCAGCATTAGAAAAATCTCGCAATGGTACTGCTTAAGCTACTTAAGAAAGCTGGTTAAACCTCAGCTATTAATGAATCTAGTTGGTCTTTTTAAGTTTCACACTGGTGATTTCCTTCATCCTCTTCTTCGCCATACACTGGTGTTCACATGACGGATCCTCCTCCTCCTTTTTACAGCTTCTAGTAGCTATTTAGGTAATAAGGAAGTTAAGGTGACAGATGTTCCGTGTTTCGTGAACTTCGTCAAAATTACTTTGGATTTTTCTGGAAAAAAACTTTGAGAATCCTGCGGCTAATCATTCTAGACGAGTAATCGAGTTTTTGAAACGGATATAAATTTCACAATGCTACTAGAGGAAACACTTCCGAATCATATTCCGCGACAGAATTGACTCACCATCTCACCATATCCTCTAGCATGACTTCTTTTTAGACGATTAATAGAGGTGGTAAATTTTTACAACAAATATAAATCAATAAAAAACAGATACAAAAAATACTTCTAATACAATGAACTTACCACTAATATATTCTAAACTTTTGCTTGGGTAATATGTAATGAAAGTCAGAATAAAACATATTATTGTAAGTGCACAGAACATTGACAATTTTTATAGTAATGAAGTGGTGATAATTTTTGTCCTTGGAATTTCCTCGCCATCTTCCATCTACTCCATAACTACTTCCACAAAAGACATTATTCACCTAATTTATGTAATTAAAAAACTTTCGAATAAGTACAATGTACTATGGACTTTTATTCCTGGAACTACTTGAAAGATCTGGTCTTTCCCCGACCAGTTGATTCTAGGGACCAATTGTTAAAAGGAATAACTTCGGTCTGTGTGAGAGTAAAGTGCAATACAAATCTTGGTACTACTATCCAATGATCCTGCATCTCACCAGCGAGGATCTGCATTCTCAGAACGTTGTACATGTAGAACACTTCCTGCACTAAATTCTCTGATCTTCTATTAATGTCAATATCTTCTGAACGGCTGAAGATATTGACGTAATTTACTTTAAAGTCCTTTAAAGAGCGTAACTTTTTTTAAAAGGAAAACAGTACCCTTAGAGATGTAATTTTTCATGCTTGTTCATCATTTTATACATTTTTACTTGCTGTAGGTTAAAAATCGTTCATTTGCTGCCTCTTAATACGAAAATAATTAAACAATTTCAAAATACAACAGTTTGTTTTTAGTCATTATGCGGCCACGTGTTAAAATAATCACTTTTAAAATTTTTTAACCCGATATATCTGGAAAAGGATAACAGTTAGGTTCCAACTTTACATATAAAAAATTTAAAAAATATGAGTGGAAATTTTCGAGGAAAAAACAATTTTTCCCAACATTTATTGAAAAAAAAGAAAATTCTCCATATTTGAAAGGAAATGTTCGTCGAGTGGAAATATCTACATGAATGAAATTGTAACCTAAATAAAGCCCAATTGATTACCTATGAAACAAGATCAATTTGGTTTCCAGACATCCAATGGTTCTGAAGTTAAGATTTAATATTAACCTTTAGGTACCAATTCGAATGCAATTTCTTTAAGACACCACATCTCAGTGGGTATGAAAGATGGTAGACTTTTGGTCATCCATACTGTTCTGCTCTAGAAATAATGACAAAATTTCACCGTGAAGAAAATTTTTATCTGTGTAGCGAAGAGATAAGAGCGACTGTAAATATCATGCACGAAAGGTAGGGTATAAAAATTTCATCAAAGCAGTGCTAATGGAAAAAGCCAAAAAAAGCGAAATACAACCAGCACTTCTTGGGCGCTCCAGAGAAAATTTGTACTTCAAAATTTTATACTTAAATTGAATCTTTCTTTTACCCCTTACATCTTCTTCAATCATTCAACGAAAGAATAATATATTAAAGAGCAATTCATGAATTTTCAATGATATCTCTGTTGGTTTCCTTGGTTTTTACGACAAAATGAAATTAAATCTTTTATGACTCAAACCCAAACAATTAAAGGGAAATTTAGAAAGGATACCCAACATTTTATTTATCACCATTTTTGGACCTATTGATTTTCTCGCATGCTAACTTCTACTGAGCCCAGAATCCAGTCTATATGCGCAAAAATACAGCTCACAATATAGCGGCACATGTATATAATTATCTCGAACGCCTAAATTTATTGAGATTAAAACATATTCACTGAAGAATTTCAGATTATTTGCACTCCTAACCTATTCATCTGAAAACCCTTAGTATCCATTTTTAGTATCCTTAAAACCGCAATGATTTGTAAAATCAAGCAATCTATAACCATTGAACTGGACAGAATCGTATCATTTTCATATTTTACTAAAACGACAGTTTTCTTGACAACATCTGCAATGCAAACCATTTGGTATGAAAAGATTTTCATTCCATTTTGAGAAACCGAATAAAATGCAAAAATGCAAAACATCCAACAATCGTTTTCCGTGGATACAAAGGAGAAACATTACGACTGTCTTCATTCGTGAAGGACACCTTTCACAAAGAAAGAAATTTGCTGTGTTGGCCCTTTTGCCCAAAAATTTGAATATCGACGATGACATTGCGAGTATTGTTAATCCACTATCCACTTTCGTCTATCTTATTCCATCGTTCAATAGCTTTTTCGTCCTATTTGTGAAATCGATTGATTTTCCTTGAGAGCTTGATTGTGTAAAAACAAATTCTCCATGGACTCCCATTCTTGAGGACTTCCAGAGACAGAACTCATACATTGCCAGGACATTGTCAACCTTGGTAAGTATGTAAGGTAAATACTGCCTGCACCCTTATACCGCACACAATACCAACACACCAAGGAATATGAGCGTACCGATGCATCCCTTTCTGAGCTAGTGCCAGTGTTCTGGATTTCAAGCGATATTTGTCTCCTAATCTTCTTCTACAGAACCACTTCTTAGAACAAAGCACACATTTCATTTTGGTTCCTTATCGGTGAACTTTGGAAAGCTCGGTATAACCGATTTGAGAATCAAAAAATTTATTTGGAAAAGCTCCGTAAAGGAGACAATTGTGTTGGAAGAGAGGGTGGCTCCTTCGAGAGCAGTGTAACACGCCTAACACATACATGCGTACAGCATGTCTAGGAATCCCTTTTCGCTGGCGGGCGCTGGTGGACTAGAATAATTCCGAAGACGTCCAGAAAAGCTCAGGAGACGTGAAGTGATTTTCCTGTCAATGTCTGCTCAACGTCATTGAAATGTCTGAAAGCGGGGTTGGGCAGAAACCTATGAACTGTGGATGCGTTAAAGTTCTGTAACGCTACGATAGAATTCTGGTCAGGATGTGTGAGATTAAAGCGATCCTTTGAGAGGCTTATCAGAAACTTTGTCAATTAAGTTACTTTGTGGCCAGTGCTGATTTAATTTGTTGGCATAAGCTTAAAAAGAAAAATGGAGATACATTTCTTACACAGAGTGCACACGAAGGTCACTCTGGCTG
Organism: Dasypogon diadema; assembly: GCA_006980735.1. NCBI lineage: Eukaryota > Metazoa > Arthropoda > Insecta > Diptera > Asilidae > Dasypogon > Dasypogon diadema. The sequence continues at coordinate 42,250 of QYTT01086498.1, forward strand.
ATTTATGTCCCAGGAATATTTTAGATTCCATTCGTCCGTTTTTGCTAATAAATTAACCACATTCGCATATATTATTGTTAGCAAACATTGGTATTGCATGAGTGTGTGTGATTTGAAATATTGATAAAACCGCTCCTTTGGGGTCACACCTCTGCTGCCCATAGAAACAGTCCTAGCCTTTTAGCGGGTATACATCCAAATGAAGAAAAACTTCGATAGACAGGCACAATTAACAATTCCAAGCCCTCATCCAAGAACGATAACATTAAACTGTACAAGGATTCAGCGAGCTTACAATCAAATCTTTCATGTTATGAAACTTCTGCGTTTGTACTTTGTTAGATAATACCACGCAATCAAGAACGAATATCTCGATTTCAATAGTCATCTCTTCTAAATCCCGAATAAATGACAGTACTATAAAAGCATGCACTTCCGATGGAGCTGGTAACATTCTATGGGCACCAGTACATAGTGCTTACTTATGCGACAAGTTGTGATAGGAACTTTCTGCACGTATTTTTCTGAGCAAGCGGTATTAACGCTATTTCTGGATTATTATAGGTCATGCCAGTAAGAAGGTATAAGTCCTGTATGCGGTTATTATTTTGCTAAGTGTCGACCGAAAATTTCTGTTATGCATTTGACTGCATTGCTCAGACTATATACACAAGGGACGTCCTAGACGAATGAGCTACAGTCTAGTGCAATAGTTAGCGTACTTACATAAGTTCCAAGGCAGATATGGTGAGTTCGATCCCTTCATGTAAAGCATATAACAGCTCTTAAGGTACCTTCAGCTTTCCGTATCACTGAGACATTTTATTAAAACTAGAAAACTCAGTATGGTTATTGTGCTGTTATATATAGGGTTGAGGGGGTCAGGTCAGATTCCACTAAAATTCAATTTATGGCGTTGATATAACTATATAAAATTTCATCCGTTCCATTTTACTTACATGCCAGGAAATGAGAATGATTGTTGGTGTGGCTTCAGAGATGGAAAGGACAATTTCACAGAAAAAATATATAAGAAAATTTTACAGAAGTGCTTTTAGCCTGTTATTTTCAATATTTAAATTTAATATTTAAAATTGTATTGTTATTTAATTCTTTAGTTAAATTTATTTAGATTGCTTTAGTAAAATCATGTGGTGTATTTTTTATAATAAGCTAAATAGTTGGATATACGGATATTTTGGAATTGGAAAACAAGACTTCTTTGAATTTTTTGAATATATTGAGATATACCCGAACTCCAGAAATACACAAACATTTGCATATATATATATAGGGTAACAAAGCCACTGTTCCGACCTGATCACTGTTGATGTCACATCTGCTGTCAAGAAGATCCAAGGAGAATACTTATCGTGTAATTATTAGCCCTGTAGTGACTTCTAACTCAGAAGCGGGAGTCTTAATGGAAGAAAATATCAGAACGCTTAAAATCTTGAAAGTTGAGGATCTTGGCTTCTACTTACGGTTGTGTTGGGGGAACTGGTCAGAAATACAGGCGGACAGTAAACTATGAAGTGTTTTATTAAATCTGGTAGACAGAAGTGGTTTGCATATATGTTTCGAATAAATACCTGCTCTTTAAAAAACTCCGGAAGTACCAGAAAAAGCAGAAGATCTTGCTTACAACGGTCATATAATGTAAGAAAAAATCTTAGAGCGAAAGAAGTTTCTGATTTTTAAGAAAAAGTCTGAAATCACATTTTTTGTAGAAAAATGTAAGCTTTGTCTTTATATACGCCATTTCAAAAATGCGGTACTGCGTAACTTCTGCAAAAACTACACGCGTAGTAAATATATTTCGAGAGAGTTTGCAATTTTCAATTTATCACATCCTCAGTACGCTGCCATAGTTATTACGAAATTTTCTAAAAACATTTCAAATTTTGTAAGTATAAACTAGTTATTTACACGTATAGTTACGCAGTAGGTACTGGATTTTTTAACAAGCTGCATTTATCATTAAATTTATCTTTTGTGTTACGATTACACTTATAATTAGTTCTGTGCAAACACCCGCTAATTATATGAGTTGGGAAATCATTATGCTATAGAATTTTCTTGATCTTAGAAGAATGAAATTTTTTACACCTTTTCTCTAGTATTCTATAGATTAAGTCCCTGATTGTATTCTATTTTTGTGCTTAGTGTGAAATAAGTAGTACCGCAGTAATCTACTGGAAGATATTGGTTTTCGATACCAATACGTAGTAATTTTTCATCTATCTCTTTTTATTTTAATGTACAATTGAGAATTTATTAGATTTTAGGAAAATGTTCCCGCTATAGTATGTAAAAGTGATTGTCTACAGAGTTCACCATAATCTTTGGGTTGTTATTAATTATTTATTCTTTTCAAATAAGAGTGAATTTAAAACCATTTCAAACGATCCTAATATTTAGCACCAAAAAAACACAGGGCGTGCTACTGGAATCGTACCAGCGATTTTCCGATTTCCTGTAGGATACTTCAACGGTTGAGCTACTCAAGCAGCTACCCTTTCTCGTGCCAATCAATAGACTACAAAGCCTCAATTTTTGTTTCCGACTAACTTTATATTACAATAGTATCGACAGAAGTTATTAAGGAATTTCTAAACCTTAAAATCATTAAAAAATAAATGGTTTCAAATTTACAATCATTTGTAATTTACATTTGTAGATTCTAATAAATATTTCAGGAATGTTTTCCCTACTACACTGATAGAATATTGCAATTATTCCAAATAAGGTTACGATTTCGAGCTCGATCTCTCATTTCCGGAAAAAATTGTGTAGTCAAGGTTTCGTCGCGTGAAAAATTGTAGTTACTTTTCGGCCATACGATTCTTCTTTTAGTTGTTATCTTCGAACCCTGAGTGTCGTTTTTGCTAAATAACCTATAACGCCCACGGCATTTGTCCCTATTTTATATACAACATATCGTTATGCTATATCGGCCTTAAAGACTTTCCATTTTTGGTACAGCATCCTACTTTAGAGAGCATTGGGATTTTGGCGCTTATATTTTACAGCATACACAGATATGCATACACTTTATACTGATATACAACTGTCCATGATTTCTGTACGTCATCGTCCTTAATTTACTACAAAATATTTGTTGTTTACCAGCTCTTTTTCTTAATGGTGTATGTTATTCTGCAGAAATAATATGTTTTTCTGCAGTAGAAACTTGGCCTTAGTTTTTTTTAATGCTCCTTACACAGAAAGACGAGCAATGATCCTTGCTGGAATTTTCGAACAAGTACTTCTCCTTACTTATTATTTTGATAAAAAAAGAGAAATCTTACTCAAACATTCTAAGCAATTATTTGAAAATTTCTCGAATAAAATTTTTATTATTCCTTCCTCCTGATGTTGTCATGTATTAATGCGATAGATTTTTTACATAAAATTTGCGTTTGTAATGCATTTGGAAACAAATATCGATTATTAAAATGAGCGGTTAAGTAGATTGAAAATGTATGGTTCGTACATATCTTTGGAAATAACAGATATTCGATATAAAGAGGGTTAGAAATTTTTGAAAACCTTAAATTTAATTGCAAACAGCACGCCTGAGGAAGAAGGAAATTTTGGGGAAGAGTTGGAAATGATAATTTGACAAATATTGAAAATTAATCCACAATTTTGGATGTCCGTCAGAAATAAAAATCGTGGAGTCCATTTTTTTATAATTTTTAGTTAAATATTTTTTTCCGATTCCTTTCAACCAACTTTACGATATTTTAGAAGATATTTAGTAGTTTATTGTGGAAAATCTATACATTCTTTGAGATAAATTGACGGTAGTGCAGATTTTACAAAAAGATGGAGGTTTCGTTCCTAGAAAATTAGATCTCCTTTTCCAAAGAAAAACAAGCTTAAACGTAAGATTAAGCTTTTGTTCAATTTTTCTATATATATCCACCCATTGTTTGTTTGCTGACTAGTTTTGTGACTTACGACAGCTTACGTCTGATGAGAAGAATTTACGCAGAAGGTCATCACATTTCAAATGTGACAATATATAATGCGACAATAGATAAGACAATGTAAATACTTTCTCTCACGAAAATTAGTTCTACAAGATTTTGAATTTGTAAAAAAATAAAAGTTAGAAAATAGCGATTTTATAATTTTTCGCTGATAAGATACCCTATTTAAAAAACGAATCTACAATGCTAACATTTATATTTTACCGGAGAAAAATATTGGATAATACCTAAAAAAGTATAAAAGTGCTATCGGAGAAAGAAAGCATCTCAAGTGTACATCACCCACTTTAATAATTTTGTAGTATGCTCTATTTGACTAATACTTAAGCGACGCGTATTTTTATATCAGCGGAAAAATGTTTTCAAGGGTGGAAACAACCCCCAAATTATGTGGTATGAAGAGGAGATTTAGTTGTTTTATACAACAGAGAGCAATCTTTTTTAACGAAGCCAATTGGAAAATTTATATTAAAAAGAGAAATGCGAGACGCGATGAATCTGATTCGATTAATAGACGTTATGAGGGTGAAGCACCCTCTGGAAAAATATATGCTAGATATTAGGAAGCAAAAGTAAGTTGCTAATAATTGCGCAAGGAGGGAGTAGTAAAACAAAACTTTCTCTAATTTCAAGCTACGAATTGCGATTTCACACCCACACAAGAAGGATTTTTTATGAACGCTTCAATATAGGAGGAAGTGGTCTGATGAATAATCTTTAGATATGTCAGACCACTTTATCCCATCTTAAAACGTACATAAAAACCGTTCTTATGTGAATGCAAAATTACAGTTCTTGGGTTGAAGTTAGAGGAGGTTTTGCTTAAACGTGTATTGCTTTGTTTGAGTTGAAAAATACAATTTTTATATTTTTAAAAATGATTTGACGGATTTAAAATTTACATTCCATTCCATTGAGTGTTTTAATGTTATAGAGATAAACTACCCGCAAATATGATTACAATTATTAAAAAATTGGAGCAATAAGACGAAATTTCGGAAAACATATTAGTGAAAGAGTAAATATATAAATACACTTGTTCTTAATATTACAAGGGAAAACAACTCTTAAAAACATTGCATCGTGTTTTATTTTCGGTTCAATGCAATTATTGATCGAATAATTTTAATTACATATCAATTTTTCTAGTACAATATGCTACTACAGTAAACCACCATCGTAACATTCAACGAACAGATGAAATATTGAACCCGTCTATGGTAAAATATTTTTAATGAATTTTGTTTGCAAAAATTACACGTAAAAACATTTGAATTTGAGAGGAGTCACCGCCTAAAATTGAGTGTAATTCCACTAGAAGAACTGATTATGTGATTGAAATTATCATAGTAGCAAATGCACTGAACTGAAAATGGAATATGGTAAACCGAATATGGAACATGGTAAAATGTAGCTACCAACTAAAATATGGTTATTCGGGAAAATGCAAAATTAGATGCACTTACTTCTGCACTAAAATGCATTTGCCAAAATTTCTGATTTAAATTTAAATCTCTTGATTTGAGTGAAGTGTCATCCCGAATAAAAAACTTATATTCTACTTATTTGTGGTACAAAGTAAGGTCAGTGTAAACGGACCACATTTCCTCATGTAAAAAGACAAAAAATTAAAAAACACTATTCTTTCAGGAAAACAAGTTGAATTGAGTTTCCTAATTCTCCCTCGGTGGAATACTGACTTAAAATTCTGAGGCAACCTTAACTTCGAGCAGGTGGTCATTTTCATTTCATTGTCAGAAGTCAGATCGTAGCAGCGCAATAATGTATTCGTGGGGAATAGAAAATTCTGCAACACCCAACAGCCATTAAGGTACAGTTTTAATGCCGTCGATACCTCTAGAACCTTCCACAACACAGCAGCTCCATGGCTAGTAGGGGGTTGACTGACGCTGATATATAAACCAGCTATCATCGGTCGCCTAAGTCCCCTGTTTTACATTATAACCCACTGCATTGCCAATAAAATCCTACCTTAGGGGTTCCCATTTCTGCATTCACCACCGAATCCTCATAGATCATCCTGTTGCCAACCATGTGCGAAATCCATTTCACAATGTGTTGTCTCACTTCATATCTCTGCAACATCTCGATTATTTTGTGAGACAGAACATTTTTGAAGGGGCCTTCAACGTCTATAAATACTGTTAGGATTGATTGCTTGAAAGGAAGCATTTTTCAATGGAGCGTTCCTTGTAATAAAATAAAAGTTTTTTTTTCAAAAATTAACAAGTGTTTCAAAAAGCGAAAGCTCTGTTTCAATAGAAATGAACAAATTGCAACAAGTGCCTTCAATTCAATTCAACTAAATAGTTGACAGTATTGTGGGATTGTGGGACAATCTGTTGCGCCAGGTATGTATCCTGCCGATTCGGCATCAGGCTAAAACTTTTCATCCTTTTGGCTTTGTTATAGAGACGTCGAATATTCCTTCTCATCACGATGAGTTCGTGCGTAAGCTACGGAAAATAGGAGCTTTTTCTACCCTCTTTATAGGAGATGAGGACTCGTAGGAGTCAGTGGTGATACCCTTCTGTGTCCACGCCTGCGAAATAAATTAGCAGCTGTGTGTTGGAACTCGCTCATTTGGAATGCGGGGTGTCTCTAAATGCCTCCTAATCCGTCTTTTGCTGATTTCTGTACATAGTCTGGTTTTTCACAGTTTTCATATGATACGAAGATTTATTTCGTTATGTTCTCAAAATTCTATTACGGGGGAGCTATTTACAACGTTTTTTAACGAGACAGGTCCATCTTTGCTTGCTATACCCTATTACAAAATTCTTAATATCGAACCCCTGGGATACCCTTCTTGTTAGTGAATGATTGAATCTCATAAAGCAGCAGAAGGTGAATTAAAGTGAATTAAAATACCTAAATAACGGTCAAATGTGTCCAATACACTTGTAGAGCAAGAAGTGGAGTCATTATAGAGTAACCAAATCACTTATGATAATTATAGGGGAATTTAAGTCATCAAAGTTAGACGAGTTAAACGGCTCATAAACGACCCCAAAAAGATATTTCTGGTTGAGAAACAAATTTGTATATAAAGTTACATATACGCATTGCATACTGTATTTTTGTATTCAGAATCCATTATGGCTTACCGATTTTATTAAACCACCAAAAATACGGAGGATACTCAAAAGGTTATAACCCCGCAAATTGCCTTTTCTTTCAAACAAATTTCGTTACAGGCAACAACTTTGAAATAGAGAAACCACTTAAGAAATACAAATTTTACAGAGATTTATGTGAAAATGCGTCAAACCTTTCTATTTTCAGACTCATAAATATCACCCACTCCAGAGAACCTTCACAGGGCTTTTCCATTGAATCTGATCTAAAGAACATTGACACAAGATGAATTTCTTCTTGAGCACAAGGAGGGATGAAGTTCTTATCAGAGGCATAATCCATGTCTTACATAATTCCGTCTTATTTTACAGCTGTCAAAAATTGCCACTTGACGATAGCACTTACACCACTTGTTTATCCATTCAGTAGAAAAATTATTTTAATTAAAATTAGCGCATATAAGCGATTTCATTCTGCAACAAAATTATTTGTGAGGGATCTCCCGCGAAGCTACTCCTTAATATGAAGCAATAGAATGGCAAATTGCCGCTGGTGACTAAATACATGGTGGCGGTAGGAATGTTGGTCATGGGGGGATATGGCAGTGTAGGCAAGACGGGAAGACGGAAAGACTGGGATCGGGTAGGTATAACGGAAAAAGGCACAAGCAATAGCTTCTCATATCTAAGTGGCAGCATAACTTTTCATATTTTACCATTTTTCTTTGGCTTCCCTTAGACGGGCCTCGTGAGTTTGTTTGTCTGCCCGCTTGTCTAAATGTTTTCCACTTAAACACAACTATGTGGAACCTCTTGCTAGCTTATTAACCCATACACATGCCATAAGATCCTTAAAAAATAATCTTCTCAGCAATCATCGTGAATTGTTTTACTTATTCAAATTCGCTGAAAGCAGGGAGGAATCACAAACAAACACTCGAAAACATTTTCTAAAACCAAACACACACAGGAATATACCCATCATTCCTTTGCCATTTAGCAGGAACGGTACCGGGGCGGAAGGAAGAAGTGAAGGAATGTAAAAAAGAAGCACCTACACTTGTACAGATGTAGGCGAGCCTGAAGGCTCCACACGGATACTTTTCTGTGTAGGACGTCTAAATTGATGGTTTGCTCTTTGTTAAGCCCATGAAGTGAAGGGAATTCGCCCGTGGGCTCTTATAAGGGATTTTATTTGTAAACGAAAATTTTTTGAATAACACCTGCCCCTCAAGCGCTTCTTTGAAATACCACAGTATCCGATTGTTTTCCCCTTCATTGCAAGCTGATACTCACTTGAGAAAAATCTCTTGGCTCGTATAAATTATAACAAATGAATCTGATTTGGAAATTGTAGGTATTTGCTGATGTGGAAGCGAATCTCCAAAAATTTTTGGTAAAATTCTTCCTCGGATTTTCTGTAAACCCGTAAGAATGCTGAAACTAGATGTTTAGTGCCCCTTCTTTTGGGAAATTCATTACTCTCAAATGACTGAAATAAAAGAAAATCCTATAGATGTCATAACAATTGTATTCAATCTCAAAAGTGTCCACCGTTGTAAAATTGAGGAACAAGTACGTTATTTTCGCGAGCATGTCTTCAAAAGGATATACAAATTATACAAGTCATCTGCTGGAATCCTCTTATAATTTGCTGAAAACTTTTCCTTGGCTCTTTCACATTTTATTTTAAAAGTATTAAAGTAGTATCTACTTTTCTCTAAATGGAAAAAGTTCTGCATTAATTAGTGCCCGTTGAGAAGGTTATGAGGAAACGATGCAAATTTTATTTATTTCGCAAAAAATGTAGCACCCTGCTTTTGTAACAAAGTTCCTTTCTGGAGCGTCTGGCTGGATGGAAAACTAACCTCTTACCTTATTCAATTTATAAGCTACTTATAGACAGTAATAACAGTTTTTAATTTTCCATGGACGATGGCTAGCCATTAAATTTATGCACTCCAGCAAGATATTATGCATATTTTCTCACAAAAAATTATTTTCTTTGTTTGCAGGGTCAATGCTCAGCTGGTACACTGCCTGTAGCATGGGTGGATGAGGGTCCTGGTCCGCCAAAGTGTCCAAAATCTTGTCATCAATTAAAATTAGAACAAAATAATAAATATATTTCGGATAATAAATATAATAATAATATAAATAATTATAATAATTACAACATCAACAATAATTTTAATACTATGGATAACCTAAATAATGCGAGACAGCAGCAGCCGCAGAAACAACAAGAAACACCACATGCGTACAAGCAGCATAAGCAACAGAAGCAGCAGCAGCAGCAGCAGCCGCAGCAGCAGCACCAGCACCAGCAACAGCAACAGGAAAAACAACAGTCGGTGCCGCAGCAGCAGCAGCAGCAGCAGCACAACAACAAAAACAACAGCAACAACAACAACAACAGTGCCTTGATTATTTGGGCGATAATGAAGAATCTAGTCCTACGCAATTATGTAAAAAATCACGACGTGAAATAGCGACCAAATTACGTTCATTACGTTTGAGACATTGCTGTGAACGTAACGTGTTTAGTGCACTACATACGTTAGCGTTGAATGCCACCCTAAACGGTGGTAGCGAATGTGTTCGAACATTAAACGATATTTTGGATATGGATGCCCTAGCGACTAGGATCACATGTGAATTTACCGAAATTTTAGTTCGTTACGACTGCCGTCAAGTTTATTCGTTAATACACCATTGTGAGGACTGCAAAGTAAGTAATATTTTGTTGTTTCTATATATATATTATACAACTGTAATTAAATATTGCCTAAAACAGTGAATTTTATGGAGTATCAAATACCAACAACATAAAATATCTTGCAGATATATTTTCTCAAAAATGTACAAAATATATTTCCACAATATGAGAACGTGGAATTATCTACTACGTTCAATATTATATTCATCGGTTGCATTCCCATCGCAACTTTGTTCAAATAACAACAAACTTTGTCCAAATTCATTTTGACCTGGCTGATGTTAAGTAAGACTTTGTCCAAATTAAATGAGATCTTGTCTAAGATAAACGACACCTGCTATTTTCAGCATATTAAACCCTATGGCATACGGAATCAAATAATCATATTTATTTTAAATTTGCGCGTGTAAAAATGAGTAGAAGCAACAAGAAAAATATCGCATCCACTAGATCCCAAAACGATAATTTCATTTTAGAAAATGAAACAAATTTTTAAATGTAAAGAGTAAAATGGAAATCTATCGGAATTTGTTTATTTTTCAAAAACTGGAACACTGGAAAAATATAAGAAAGCTTTTTTGCAATTTATGCGTATTCTTCAAATGTCGTAGTAAAAATATAACAGGAAAGGTATTATAGGATAAGAAGGATACTCATCAGCTCTATTAACTTTTTAAAAATTATCTTAGAAAAAATATAAAAGAAATTTATTTCATTACAATCTATTTCCAATCAGGTTTTGAATCTTACAATACTTTTAAACTACCTGTGAACACCAAATTCGGAAATAGTTATTATTTTATAAAGTTTCAATATTTTGGAAAACATTTCACAAAAATTGATATTTTTGAAATTTTTTTGTAAAATAAAAACATATCTAAGAAAATATTTTATTTATCCCTAATATCAAAGTTTTATTTAAATAAAATTTGTTGAAACTTTTATGCCTAAAATAAAAAATAAATTAAATACGTTTTTGAAAATTTGTGAAGGCAGAAAGTCCAGAGTAGTCGCATTTTACAAAATTTCAATTTTTGTTTTAATTTTTGATGAAATGTATGATACGATTTCTGTTTATATACGCCAAAAACTAAAAATTGTAATTGTAAATGAAGATAAAAAGTTTAAAAGAATTCTGCTTACATTCATCTCGGTCGCCCTCATATTACTAATTTTTCTTTCAAAAATGTTGAATCAATAATTCAAGAAATAGACATGAAGGACAACAATGTCTCATAACTCTATCGAGTATATCTTTAAAACTTTTATGGAAAAAGTTACTGAAATGGTTTTTTGGAAAAACTGGCGATTATGATTTCTGCATGCTACCATTGATTCGGTAGTTTGGAAATAAAGGGCCTATGGCAGACCAGTAGGTGGGCATCAAAATAAATCCTTAAGGTCCATAGCTCTAAAAGTTAACATATAAAATTCGATGCAGTGCATGAAAACAATAATTACATAGCATGACTTGCAAAAATTACTTTGAAGACACAAATCGTTGATTAAAATTTATTCAATGGAATAAATATATAGTAATAGTATACAAAAATGACATATCATCTAAACTTCAACAAGAATATTTTCCATAAAATCCATGATCGCAACCCAGCAGATACTAAAGTCTTTCCTATGCTGAAATTTAACATTGCTTCTTCGAATTTAAAGGAACGCTTTTATCAGAAACCTATTAGACCTGTTTTGATTCGTGGCTCGAAACCCGCAAAAACACAAAAAAGTGTCTTAGGGCATTCTTTGAATAAATCATGGAGATGTTATGGAATCCAAAATTGTACTGGCGACTATAGACTAAGAATATTCAAAGCATTACACAAAATATTTGCATAGTAAAGTATACAAGATCTAAGAGATCTTATACAAAAACTTCAATGGAACCAAGAAATATGGCATATCAGATTGGAATGGTTTACAAATATGAAAAATAAAAAAACAGTTCTTATGGATCTTGGATTGGAGGCAGTATTTTCGCGATCGTTGCTATAGATTAATGTTTGCACTGATGGTGATAAATCCATTCTAACTCATAACTTATATGTTCATGCGTTATATCGAATACGTTTGCAAGACTTTGGTTCTGCTCTCTGGAGTTAATGTAAAATTGGGATTTTTCCTGTGCGAAGAAACGCGTGCACTAAATTAATTTCACAAATTTGAAAACTCTGTTCCCAAAATGTAAGATTATATTTATAGACAATTGAGAATTTTTTCTATAGATCAAACACTTTCATACTGCATAGAAACAGCAATTCAAAAATTCATGTGGAAATAAAAAATTTTAGTTAACTTGAATAAAGTTTCGTTTGAATTAATGAGGTTTTATTTAATTTGGACAGAGTTTCATTTAAAGTGGATACAATATCTAACTAAACATATAAAAAGACTCAAAGATCATTAAGTAAAAAGCAATTCAAATTTATATCAAACCTTTTATTACGAATTGTATCACGAATAAGATCTGGAATTCCACGAGGTCAGCAATATCGAGAACAGAGCAGGCAACTTACAACACAAGAAACAAAACATAAAACGCTAAATCCAAAAATTGTTACAGGGACAGATTTTTCATTCACAAAACATAAAAATTGAAAAATATATTTATAAGCGTTTTCAAAAAAACCTTGATATTATTGTGTATCAAATGGGACAAATCTGCAATAATCATGTGTTCATAAAGTCATCGAAGGGAAAGTGAACCTACATCATTTCTCAAGTATTCAGAAGAACATCTCCGAGAGCGAAGACTTAAGAAACAAAAAGATCCTTAGAGGTAATACTTGACCCAGTTCAACTAATTGTCTCAAAATGTGCCATGCCTCTGAACTCAAGATATCTAAAATGAGTCTGAAATGCAGTGATTGAAGGTGTTCAGGTTTTTATGTGAATATTTCACTATTCGCCACAAGATTTTCCTTCCCCACCCCACCCCAACCCGTTTTGTACTTTTCCTCGAAGGATTTTAATCGTTACTTTGGATGCTTGTCGTAAAACCTTTCATGTTTTCCAGGATGATGGTATGTCGTGGTTGATATAAAAAATCGATTCTTGTGTGTACACTAAATCCATGAATGATTAGTTCGAAGCGATAAAACCACTTACGGAACGTTTAAATTATCGGATAATTCAATAAATCGGGTTTATTGAGGATTATACGATCACCATGTCTAGCATGCACCAGATATTCGGTAAGAATTTTATGAAAATAATGCGGACATCCGCAAATAATTGACTATAAAATCTTAATAATCTCGGTGCATTTAACAGCAGGCAGTTCAAGGAGACATAGGGACGGTATGCTATAGATGGTTCTCTAATTTATAGTAATACAGAGATTGGCATTATTTAATTATACGCTTTATAGATACTTTTAAGTATTTCAAACTTTTTCTGACTATTAACATATAGAAATACCCAGTTTTTAAACAAAGTTTTCAAATCCGCAGGCAGTCCTACTATCCGTAACCTGTCTGCACACCCTTTAACTTTAATTTGCCATTTCGTGAATATTTCGTTGACCTGTAGTAAACCCTGTCCGCCATATTGGACCCGCCATTTTTAATCTCCAAAATTTGACTCTAGATTCGAAATCAGCGACCTCTAAAAACCCTTAGGGATTTCCATCTGTAGCAACTATAAACCGGCGCGATTGTGCCCGAATGGTTGTATTTTAATCAAAACAAAATATATAAATACACAAATGAATCATTGAATCTAATTTTTATCTACCTGGGGCTTTGTCTGTTGCAATATTTCAATACCAAAAGTTTCTAAAAAAATTTCACTATATCTTCTTTCCATCCAAGTCTCAAAATATGTCAACTGCTTCCGCCCAGAAGAGTTAGAAAGGTTCTATTTGCTTACTTTGATGTCTCTGGTCGTACTTTTGTCAGTACATCTGGCATGTTGTTCTTCTTCTAATTTCACATTTGCAATGTAACTAATAATTAGTTTATTAAGATATACGCTGACGATTTTGTTATAGCATCGAAATGTGTATGACGAGTCTACTAAAAATCTTATTCAAACAGCTGAGGTAACAAGGCAAATTGAAAGCTAGAAAAGTTCCTCGATATTTCTTAGATACATTGCATCTTACTAATGATACTAGTAGATACAGTAAGCACAAAACTCGCCTGAAACAAATACCTGCAAAATGTGGTCGACAATTCCAAAAAACCAAAAAAAAATTAATTGATCAAAGGAACTCCTGAGAAGCATAAACTCTCAAGCCGAATATTATGTGATGGTAAAATCTATTGCTGAACTTTCAAAGAGTCAAAGACTGGGTCATATTATTTCAGCTTTGGGTATCATCCAACTGCACCCATAAAAACCCTACAAACTCTTTCTGCCCAGATAATACCAGCAAGGGTGAGGCAAGCCATGAGATACAGAGACTTAAATAGAATACTGACTGGGAACCATTAGGAAATGAGGACGTCAAAATTGTGGATGCAATCAAAACCCTACCCTAAAGAAGCGAAATGATTCATTACATGAACGAGAAGCTACATTATAAAAACAATTCAATATCCAAATTAACTCTTTTATGTTAATTTTATTTTAACTGTTTTAGAATGCGCCTGGATACCACCATATTTTCGGACACATTCTACATAATAAATTCTGCAGAAATTTTCCCCAATCCTACGTGAATGTAGAACGCTTCAGGTTATTGATTGGAATTATTTTCTCTTGAATCTGTTAAGAGAATATGAATAAAAATGATTTTTGAAATAAAGCTGCTCCTAAGCAACCAGTATCATAGAAGGTTTAACTGGGAGATTTGGGTTGAGTGGATAAAACATGGTCTTAGAGACTTGACATGATACATAGTAACACACAATTGGATCCTTTTTTGAGTTTCGTATATAATCCTTTCCGTTAGAAGAAATCTTTAAGGCGATTGCCTTGAACCTTTATATTTAATTAAAATATATTCAATATTATGATATTACAAAAATAACTTGAGTTCAAAAATCCTGAGATATCGTCTAATAATAGCTTAAAAGTATATTCAACCTCATAGAAGAGTTCAAGGAGCTTATTATGTCCAGGTGAAATCTAGATACGTGGAACATTTTAAGTAATCAGTTGTTCAAAAGTTTGTCTCAAAGTTCGACAAATAGCAGTTCGACTGATATTGGCGCACCCAAATTCCTTAAATAGTTCAGAAATTGTATCCAAGCCCATAACGAATAGTATCCTACTTAATGACTATGGTCGTCAAGAAATGCCACCATTTAAACAGGAAGTGAGAGAAGACAGGTCTAGGAGTTCTTCTTTCCTTAGTTTTTTTAGGTCTGGATTTTCTCCTCCTTCGCTTATCAACAAGAATAAATTGGGTTGATAGGTAAAAGGGACCTTTCTAAATGGAGGCTTCCAGTAACAAACCTTTTCCGTAACATCTTTTTTATGACTGAGTGCAACGGCTGATAGTAACTAGAGAAAAGGATCAAAACCTCTTACTTATCTCCTTTTACTATTTCTGGTTTATTGACATCGTTTGATTGGTGTATATCAGGCGAACATAAACTGTTTAATATACAAAGGTACTGCTTTAAAGAGTTGCCGTCCTCTTGAATAACTATTATTACCACATTAAATATTATTTATGAGCGAATAATTTCATGTAATAAAATTGAAAGTTGGATAAAATCTAATTAGGTATTTAAGAGGAAGTTTGAAAAACTGTTAATCATTGGGGTGCATATATTATAAGCATACAAAATATATATAAGCCTGTAAACTTTTATAAACTCTTATTGTTAAATTCTGAATAAAATTTTGACAGCGACGGAAAATGCAGGAATAAAAAATCAAAGCTTTAAAGAAAACAACAATTGGGCAAGATTTAAAACTCACCAACTCAATCCCAGAAAGATTTTAGCCACTTCAACCGTTTTAGTATTTCACTGGCTGTATTCTTGCACCTTTCTTTGTCAGCTTTCATTCGAATGACGTGCTATAAGCAATTTTTTCTCACAGTTTAAAAATTTCCTAGGTTCGAATTCCATTGATATCAATGATTGGCCAAAATTTTTATGCTCCCAATCAAATAACTATTGGAAGCTATTAGAAGTGGCAACAGTAAAATAATTCGAAGTTGAAAAGATTTAATAGAGGCTGGAAGAATACCATCAATAGGCTGGAAGAATACCATCACTAAAAGTTCTCCAATATCTTGAGAAATGGATGGCAACTCAAAAAATGGAAAAAATTTGTTAGATATATTAGCTTTTTGTACACCGTATCCCCATACGGAACACGTCGCGTATGGGGACCCTATGGGGATGTTTCCTCACAACTCGACATGTCCCTGTACGGAATGCGGCACATTCTGTTGCCTTGTGTTATATTCTTTTATAATAGATAATATACATAATAATAATATATAATTAAATGTTTCTTGTTTATTGCTTCGGGTTTCTGACATGTCAAATAAAAAAACTTCGAATGCAAAGGGCAATAAACCTATTATTACCACTAGAAAATCGTTCATATCAAGAATAAGGGCCGATGCACACGAGAGGCATTCTGCCATTCTGTTGTAGGGTGTTTAACATCTCAATTTAATATCTCAATTTAAGTACATTAACTTGCGGCCTGCAAGAAACAAATACCGCAGAGTGCCGCGCTCCTGTGCATCGGCCCAAATTGCCAAAATTCCTTGAAAGAAGAACATGAAAAGAAAATTACCGAGTCACTGAAATTCTTCAGTAAGAATTGCAGTGTGGATGACAACGTGGTCACGTTTTTTTTCTCAGAGCGACAAGACAAACCACAAATTTGTTATCAAGGAATTTATTGTTGGAATTTTTGAAGGAACATGTAGAAAGACAAGTTCTTAAGTCACTTTCAGGTATTATAAAGAACAACGTTTTGGTTTTATAATATATTTTATTGCACTATTATGATCAGATTTTCCTCTCTTCTGGTAAATTGTTACACTATTTTCAGACAAGTAACTGCAGTTGATAGTTGTGCAGCCACTTAAAACGAAAAAAACGAAAAATATTGGATGGAAACAGACAAATCCGCCTTTTGACATATTTCAGTTGCCTCCCGGATATCAAGTGTCTTGTCCTTGATGATTCCTTTTTGCCATACATCGCCGAAGATGCATTCAAGCTTCCAGAGAATTGTACATTGTACAAGTTGGCTGCAGTATCTTCTGTACAAGTGTGCACTTTTTGCAAGATAAATGACCCATACACCCAATGATGTCAGGTAAATGATGCTTGACGGAAAATTTAAGGACCTTGCAGCTGCTGTCGAAGGTTTCTGGTCACGTTCTACTTCAGAATTGTTACGAAGGGCGAATGTCAATAAGCCATTGGTCGTCGTATTTTTTGTATTTCACTACGGTTTCAAGGGTTCAATTCTAAAGGCAATTGGTGGCTATTAGGGCATTTTTCAACAGCACGTAACTGCAAATTGTTAAGGTTGCACTGCCCACTGTAGCTTGTAATTGTGCTCATTCATCTAATGTTTTCCCAAGAACCCCTAAAAGCCCTCATCTGCCTTCAATCTTAATTAGAGCTACTTTTGTATATTTAGCAAGTAAATTAAGTGATAATTTAATTTTCTTTATTTGCTTTTTATGTGTGCTGGCATTATCCTGTCATTTACGCGGTACAAACACTGATATATAAGCGATAAGAAACAGTCACCTTTCGTATCTCTGGGAATAAGCAATAAGGGGTGGCACACCGATAGGGATGCCGGTGATAGAAGTGGTAGTAACACCCGCCACGAAGAAAATGAGTCAGAGTCTTTTAAGAAAATAAATTCAAATGCTTAGAAACACTCCCACTTTGTGTGGGTGGAAGTCCATACAGTGTATCCTAGAAATACAGACCCAACGTATGTTATCTCTAGCTCAATACAAAGTACATATAAAGTTGTGTTTCGTCCGCCTTCTAGTAGAAAACAATGTCAGATGGTGGGTGCTGGGTCATATACTGATTCCGGTGTGGTAGTAAGTAAAATTAGGGAGAAATAAGTGCTCTGCTTGTTCAGATTTTCCTTCAAATCTCTTCGAATAATTTGTTCTTTGCTGTTGTTCCTCTAAGTACTAAAGAGGATGCTATGAAATGAGAGAAAATACGAATTTGCGGCGAAAGCTTCAGATGACGGAAATATCGATTCGCCCTAATTCTCTGCAGGGATTTTTTTTGTATGGCCACGTTTTAGCCAGTTTTACAGTGTCATAACTCTCGGATTTAGTGCTACCTTCAGGTGTTCATGCTCCATAATTTGCATTTATGTTAAAGTACACATACGAACCTTCAAGTCTGCAAATGTAAGAAATTCTGAAAAAAAGCTTGAATTTTACAGCATCCAACTTTGTTTTTCTTTTGTGGAGTTTTCTGGATTTTTTAGTTATGTCACAGTACAAGGTAAAAATCTTTTTTTTTTATTATGTAACTGCAAAAATATATGGTAGCTGAACGTGTTTAAGTGCGGAATATTTCGCTATCAGCTTCAAGATATATTATTGAATGAAACAGTATATTTTTTACTTTTATTGTTAAACTTTTTAAACCTAAATTATTATTTTATTTTAATATTAATTTTGTATAAATAAGTAGAATTAATTTATAGTGAATATTTCATCTCCTTCTAAAGAGAATAATTTCATCACCTAAACCTGCTACAAAATTATTCATATAAAACAAAATAAGCCACATATTTTGAAGCTATTTTGGTATCAATATGTAGTATGGGTTTGCCCCCAAGTGCTCCGTCGACTGACGTTTTAATATAAATGGACGGAGTGTCAAATTTAAAATTTGAACCATTTTTTGGACAGTGAATAAAAACTTATTTACCATGTTCACATTTTACGTAGAATCGATAAAAGCATATAATTACGTCAATTATCAATAAAAATATGTATATTTTAAAAAATTTGAAAACTTTAACGCTCCGCCTATTTATATTATGATGTCTATGGCTCCGTCTATTTATATTATGATATCTATGAATAAACCATTGGAAATTATCTAGCAAGATAGCTTTTTCAAATTCCCAAATGTCCACTAAAAAGCAAAGATTTCTTTATATTATTTGTTAAAAACAGCCTAGATGGATCTTTGTAATCTTTTTTAACGACTGCTTTGTATATTATAATATAATAAAAAAAAATAAAAATAAATAAAATATAATAATGTAAGTGGAATCAAGTCCAACCATCTAGAAAAGAACATTTCCCGTTCAATATCAGTAGGTTAAAGACAGTCAATCTGCTCAGCGCTAGTACGCGTATTGACCGAAACGGTCTAAAGGGTTTTGATATTATTTATAAGCTTGCTTAAGGGCAGTAGTCTGCTCGATCCTAATTAACATGTTGACTGGAACGGTCGAAGGAATGACTTAGAGAATATCGGACATCCATAGCTCAGTAGATAATGCGTTGACTCATAGTGCCAGCGACTTCTGGTTCGAATCCCACTCGCGTGTACCTATAAATGGGATTTTTCTGCTAATGTTAATTTAACTGCTAGCAGCCATTATGTATTGCGTCAATTGAATAGTTCGAAACTCACATTTTGATTAATTAATTCAGATGTAGAATTTGTCAAGAAATGAGTTTTCTTATTTAGAGTTACGACGCTTAATGGATCGATTTACAAAATCATATATATATATATATAT
>QYTT01086499.1:6473-24523 GCA_006980735.1 Dasypogon diadema
TTAAAAAATGAACGGAAACTAAAAACCAAAATCATGCTGTGAACTTGGCAAGACAATAAAAGTTTAAAGATGAATGGAAAAATGTTTGGTTCGTAAAATTGAAGTGGGTATTTTTATTTCTAAGGCACTGTGGAATATGTTCATTTCCTTGCTAAGCTTTATTACTGAACTAAATAATAGCTGCATTTCTTTTTTCCTGATCCGGATCATTGAAAATTTTAAATTGATTTGACCCCTAAAATGCCCACAAGTAGTTGGTAATTTCAGGCTGAACAAATACATCAAATTGCTATGATTTTGAACCGTAGGAAAAGCCAAAACAGAACCAAGAAAAAATCAAGTTCATATTTTGTCGTTCTGAACTATTCAACTTCATGACAATTTGATGACATCAACATGACAAATAGCCTACTGTTTTCCAGCCTAGAAGGCAGACCACATACTGCCGAGTCTATTGATTATTTAGTCAGCAGGTAGTGTAAAGACAGCTACACATTGTATATCACCGTCTATTTTCTGTGCATTGTCTTTGATGGGAAATTTAAGAACGATATAGAGAGTATAAGAAAAGACCAAAATTGGTGCCCCTTATGAGCTGGTGATTTCCATGATATGCTTGATTTTTCATCTTCGCTGAATGACTTTCGTTGCAAGTGCGCATATTGTACTATCTCCAGTAAGTTAAATAATCAGGTTAAAGGAATATAGTGGAAAATTATTATGAGAAAAATAAATCCTATATTAATTTACTGGAGGCTACGGACTCGAATAATGACTCAGAAGAGGAAGTGAAAAAATCCTTTCATGGCAAAAAGGATGAAATTAAACTACTACAATTGCTTTAAGGTTTCGGAAGACCCAGTACTTGTCAAAATGTATTATAGAATGTCGAAAAAAAGCTTTGATGAATTGGTACAGTTTTCAGATAAAAAAATCTGCTCCCTACTTCCGCGATTATTAATCAACTAAATTTAATGTTGCTGACATAGATTGAACTCTTGAAGTCAGCTTTTCTCAGACTTATGGTTTCAACTCAAAGTTGATATCTTGGGGTTTTCGGGGACGTGGGTTATGAATTTTTGGTCCCAATTTATAAATTCAAAATTACAACGGCAATATGTGGAGGAATTTTGTCAGTTATGGTTTGATTAGACTCAAAAGCGAAATATGGTGGTTCTCAGGGACCTGGATTTAGAATTCTCGGTCAAAATCATCCAGTCTAAAGCTAGGTTCGGCTTGCACACAACACTTATAATAATAATAAGGCCTGATTTGTGAAAATTAATTACAATGTTAAAACGGGGAAAAATAAAAACGAGCTTTTATTTAAAATGCACTAAAGCCGATAAAATAAAATAAGCTAGCTGAGAGGAGAGAATGCGTAACATTTAATGACATTTGTATATCTTAAATTCATGTATTAAGTTTGGTATTACAGTGCATAATGCATTTGCAGTGCAGTGCATTTTGTTTTGCCACGTACTCACGAAACTTATGAAAGATCTCACAATTGAGTCAAGACTAAAAGAAATAAAATAAAATGTATAAACTGCACTAAAGTGTAGAAAATAATTGTTATCTGGTCCAGTAATTTTCAAATGCATGACTTTTAAATTTCATATAAAATTTAATAAAAGCGTCGGGTTCCGTTGCCAAACGCATATGCTAAGAAGATACAGGTACCAGATAAAAATTACGTTCTACATTTTAGTGCGTTTAAAAAGAAAACCTTTCTACCTTGCTGTGCAAACAAAGCATTACCCAAGTTTTTAGGCTGTTTATATGTATGTCGAATTCTTTGTTCCTTTTTATGCCCAAACGACTTTATCGACTTTGACAAAGGAGATATGGTTAGATTTGTCTTGGTTCCAGGAGTGTCAATAGTTATATTAAATTAAGAATGACATAACATGGCGGATTTTAGGTGCCGTGTTGTTGAACACGAGTTAACAATGAAAGAAATTAAATATTGAATCACATCGAGTGGGCATCAAATTAAAAATGTTTAAAGACAAATTCGAAAAAATATATATGGAACTAGTATTTCTTAATCTTCAATTTTTGCAGTCGGGTTTTTTATTTTGTAATAACTCTTGTTTTAAAACTTATTTACAAAAGTAAAATTGTGAAATTTTCATCAGTTCAGTCTGTACTTCTAAGAGCAGTACTTTACCTATTTTCCTGCCAAGTAATTATGATTATGACATTATGAATATGTAATAAGAAAAGAAGCTATAATTGACCTAGCTAGATGTAGGAAAAAAAAGAAGCTCACCTTCAAATTTGCATACCATCCCACTATCCTGAACCTATGGACACATCCCTTAGCACTGCACCAATGCCGAAAAATCCGTTTTAAAAAATATATGAATACAAATAAATGAAGATAGATTGTATGTTAAAATAATATTTGGGATACTTTTAGTAATTTTAGTTTTACACCATGTTGTAGAATATCATGCTTTCCGTTTTATAGTAGGGAAATCTACCACTTTCGTTGAAAAACATTTTTTTTCTTAGAGTATATTATTTCAGTTTTAATTTTAATGCTACAGTTTGTGAGGAATATAACTCTGATTATATAAAAAAAATCAAGCGGACTATACAAAAAAGTCAAGCGGATATCAAAAACAAAGGAGTTAAAGTGCTTCTTGTGCCGCAAAACAAGATAATCTCAGCTTTTGGAAACATGCAAAAACTGAAGACACGTTATGCTGCACAAACTGTGCTAGCTTTTATTATAATATTCCATTAAAAATATTTTTTAACTTATTACAAGTTCTTAGAATTGTCCAACACCATATGTAAGTCCTTCTTATATTATACTGGCTTCTGCCCGACACTTCGTCTGCGTGGACTTCAGAATTGGGTCCAAAGAAATGTGAAAAATGTGTGATTAATAAAAAAATTAATGGGATAATAAATTTCCCCCGTCATATCCCTTGCGCTGTAATAGAGAAAAATAGCTGCAGTTTTGCGTTTAAGTGATTAGGTATTTGATATGGTAAAATCACAAAATTTATATCAGTTTTTTGACGCTCATATTTTAAGTTAATATACTTCTACAAACGAGATTGTATGATTTATTATTTTCCGCCAGAACAATTATCCCAAATAATATGCCATTTCAATTTAATAGGCTGCAATTTCTCCTAAAGTTGGCATTTACATTGGCCATTAATAAGTCCCAGGGCCAAACGCTGAAAGTGGCAGAAATTCATTTGGTCACTCCTTACTTCTCACATTGTCAGCTTTATGTCGGCCATGCCATTTACCGGGATAAAAAGTCTCATATGTGTTAATCCAGGTTATAAACTATCTATGTGCCAAATTTCATCTAAATCCACTCAGCCGTTTTTATGTGATTGAGTAACAAACATCCTAACATACAAACTTTCATCCTAACTTTCAAACTTTATAATATTAGTAGGATTACTATTATATAACTGCTGCGGCGTTCCAAACTCAGGCAAAATTGTTAGGACGAAGCGCTGTCCCATTAGCATAAAACATGAGGAAAATTATATTTATTTAAAAAAAATATGCAAAGAAGTGTCTGGAAAACACTGCTCAGGTACTAAAATAAGATAAATAAATTTTTGGATTTGGTGGGTGAATTGCTCCCTTAGTAGGAAAACTCTGTAAAGAGTTTGTCTATTTCCTAATTTGATTTTATAAATATAACGATCACTAAATTTTAAAGGGTTCTCGCATATTTTTGTGTGAGCAAACAGCCGCATAGGTATGAACAAAACCTTCTAAACTACAAGCCATGAACTGGCCTTGAGCAAGAATATTGAACTCTTTTTTATGAACGCTTTAAGATAGTAGAAAGTGGTCCTATAAATTCAACGGACCACTTTCTGATATCTTAAAGCGTTCATAAAAAAGAGTTCAATATTCTTGCTCAAGGCCAGTTCATGGCTTGTAGTTTAGAAGGTTTTGGTATGAATCATTTTTTAATCTCCATTAATATATATGTATACGTTTATTTTTCTGTATGATAGATATCCTTCGGCATTACAAACGATTGCTTCGATTCGCGACACTGTATGTATGCCGAGTATAAAAAGGAACGGGATATCTTGAAATGTTTGAGAGTAATTAACGTCAAAATAATGATTGTGTACCTCTCTGTGTGGTGCAACTTTTGTCTGAAGTATTTATTCAAGTATGCGTAATTACTGATGATTGGTTCAAGAGGCTATTTGACCTTAAGGTGGCTTCTATAGATCAATTTGGGTCGTAAGTGAAGAACATTTTCGAACATAGAAGTTTACGTTTTTTCCCTTTCCGGTATCAAAAATACGGGGTCACAGTAAAAAAGGAAGTTTACCTCCAAGTGATCATTAAATTTGACTCCGGTTCAAACTCAAGGTTTCTGTCAAGGGGACACTTGGCACCGTCCAACATTTGTACAGAATATTTTTCCCCAAAACTTCAATCTTTCGCAATATTTCAGCGCACCTTTACCTTTTTTATACTTCGTATATTATGTAGGTATTTGTATTATATAAATATTTTTATGCAAAACAACTTTCTAGAACACAGAGGTCGCTAAAGGGGAATTTTTATTATAAGGACTTACAAGTTTCATATGGTAGTCCTCTAAAGAAGTCCGATTTGGTTTATTGTCAGCCAGGTTATTTTAATTTTATTAATACATCTGTGAGCTAAATTTTATTCATCTACCTCGAAGCGTTTTCGTTTTAGAAGAAAAGCGATTTTTTATCTGATATATCTGAGGTAAAGAAGTTGTCCAAAATGGCCCATTATGAACTTGATCTTTCAATTTTAATAAGGTATCTGTTTACTAAATTTCAAATCTCTAGTTCAAACCGTTTTCGAGATAATGCTTGGATAGGCACACATTTATCGGACATCTACATATTAAACGATTTCTCGTTAATGGCAATGTAGTTTATTTCTGTGTATCATGGATATTTTTATGCGTTACAAACTTTGGTGAAAGTTATAATGCCCTACATCTAGGGTATAAAAAGGTGAGTTTTATTTGTGATAGCGCTTATCGAGTCAGTTGCAGGTATCAATTTTAATATCCTCTTATTTTTCTTGGAAAATTTCGAAAGAAGACAAGAATACAATTTTAACACTTAAATGACCTGCGTTTTATATAAGTTTTATGGATGTACAAAACACACTTTTGCAAATATTTTTTTTGCAACTGTGCTAAATACATAAGTATGAGTAAGGCATGACACAACTTAATAAAAATAACCTCGTTTTCGTTTATTTAATCGACTTTTGTAATATATGTATTTCATAAATATGTGCCTTTCATCTGTTTACGCTGAACGTGGATTTTATTACTGAAGTCGATAATTTTTATAAATCCGTATATCTTTTTACTTCATTGGAGTTTTTACTGTAAATAATATGGAATAACGAATATAACGACGTGATATTTTTTTTTGTTTTAAAAATTGGAAAAAATAGAGCAACTTTCCATGAATGCAATGCCGGTCGTTTAAGTGTAATTGAACTTACCTTTGGAAAAAATGTTTATAACGTCCGTAAAAGGCATTATTTTCATTTTCTTTAACATGATCTTGAGGAATTTTAAGAAAATAGTATTAAACTTAACCAAATTGTGATATTTGAGGTAATAGAAAGTTAATTATACATATTAATTATTTAAAAAAGAGTTTTCTAGTTGCCGGTCTTTTAAGTGTTAAAATACAAGTTGGTATGCTCTTAGTAGAAAGTGTAATTTTTATTATAAGGAATACATTATAGTTTTCTGTATACATACATACAATCATTGCACAATTGTGAAATAACACAATTGTCGCTAGTTCCGTTATTAAAAATCAAATGTAAAACAATAACAAGAAATATAGTGTACTCTCTCCGGAAACCATTTCTTGTGATACATAACTTATTGAAAGCTTGTTCGGAAATTGTCTTAATATCTGTTAAAATTAAGGTTTCTTGTTGGTAAAAAATCTATGGACCACTTCCTGATTTGAAAGCCTTTCTATATTTTTCTAATTAGATATTTGAGTTTTGTGCAGAAGTTAATTACTTCTGCAGTTGGAGGAGATTTTGAACTTTTCTTGGGTTTCATCAAATTCAAAACGCTAGATCAATTTTTATGTATCGACCGATGTCCTATAAAATAAAGTACATCAAATATTGAAGCTCCAAGTGAACTTTATTGAAACCTAAATCTGAAAAATGCTACAACTCTATAATACCGCATAGATAACTGTGCTCGAAGTTCGGTGATCATTAATAACATTACATAACTATCTGATAATAATATGTAGCTTTAACTTTAGTGGTGTTCATGGAAAAAACTTGTTACGGTGTTCTGGGAAGGTATGGATGCGGGCATATACTTCAAGCTGTTTTTACTCCGCGAAAAGCACTATGTTCGCAAGAAAAGGTGGAAGGTAGTCAAAATAATATTGAAGAAATTCAAGTCAAGCCAGAAAGAAGAAAATATTTCCTGAGTTAATGTTAATGGTGACTGGTTCACCGCAAAGCACGAAGTTGAAATCACGATTAACTCTGCCTACGGTCTTTTATCTGGAAAACTCGTTTGTAAACTCGTAAGGTTTCAGTGTGAGATGAGAGAAGAAATGTAAAAAGTTACTTTAGTATTTTTTTTTATTTTTTACTTGGATCACACACATACATTGTACTAGAAATGATGCAAATTTTGTTTCATAGTATGCACACATTCTTGCGGAGTAAAGTTTGTTGTTGGAATGTGAAATAAATTTCCATGCTTTCATCAAAGAAATTAACTATGATTAGACATGAGATTAGCGAAGAGAATCCATAATACTATTAGTTTCACATTTTAGCTACAAGATATTCAAATGTTTTGTTGCGAAATTTATGATTTCGGTTCCAAAATTGATGGTGAAAGCAGAGTTGCAACAATAAGCTGTAATTTCCTGAGTTGTAAAAATATGAAATAATAACTTTCCTGATATTTACTTAATTGCTGCGACTGCTTTCCGCTTTTTACAGTTGACAAATGTTTCCTTGGAATATCTTCGAGACATATACAGTGAGTGTAAGCGATTTGCATACAGCAACTGCAAGTAAAAATTAGTGGCAATATGTTTGTGGTAATACGATTTTGAAGAAATAGTTTTTCTGGTTTTAGTTATGTAGCTCAATCTGACTGAGAGAGATTTTTGGAAAGATGCAATTTAATTCCCACAGATAAAATATACTTCTCAGGTAATACGATTTATGTTCGAAAAGTATGCATACTTTGCATAACATCATTCCTTCTATTCCTAGTCATTTTGGAATTTTGTCATTTTTGCAGAATATGGGATAGGTATTGACGGTGTAGTATAGTAATATTCCTGTTTATTTGTGGACTTTGCAGTATTGGATTTTAGTTTGATGAAAAGCTTTTGTCTCAAAATCCCTCAATTGCAACTTCCAGGTCTGCATTATATTAATGAACAGTAAATCATTCGGTAAAGGGCTTAATATGCTTTGAAAATGCTCCTAAAATGTCTTTTCTTTTACGATTACTAGAACTAGAAACTTAAAAATTATATAACTGTTGCAATCTAACAATTAATAAAGGCCAGAAAAACTATTTTTTTTAAATCGTATTAAAAATATTGCCATTCATTTTCATTCGCAGTTGTTGTATGCGCAATTTTTACACTAATTGATTTAATTTAATTTGAGCGCTAGGAGTAGCTATTCTATGCAAGTTTTCTACATTTTTTACATTTTTAATTTTATTTTTATTTTTATTTTGTTTTTTCAAAGGACCTTTTTCAATATGTTCATTAACACGAAAATGTGACGCTGGGTTTTCAAATTTTGTCCCGGAGATCTAAGTTCTCAAAATGAATCACGAAGAACTGTAAGAACGGTTTTTGATAATGAATTATTAATAGGTATCTTGATATGATTGCGAAAGTTAAGAGGCTCAAGAAATGGGCTGCTCATGTTTTGAATGGAACTCATAGAATTAATCGTTGAAAATTTGTCTCTGAGTTGACTTTAAGACAGAGATAATCCTTTTTTAAAAGTATCCTTACCTGCGATGAATGCTGGAGCTTTCTTGATAACAAAAACCAAAATAGAGATTGACTTGATAAAACTCAAGTCTCAAGGCGTGTGGTACACCCACAGAAAGTAATGATTACTGTGGGATGACTTCCTGAAAGCATAATTTATATTCCTTCCTTCAAACAAGAGAAACCATTGATATTGAACGTTATTGTACCGATACATACCCTATGCACTAGAAACTCCGTGAAAACAGTTTGCATTAATCAATCGATAAGGACACACCTTCCTTCATAATAATGCAAGACCTTATACTTCACAAATCACTGTACAGAAACTTTCTGAGTTTGGTAACGAAACTCTCTTGCCTGTCTCCCAGATATTTCTCCAACAGATTTAGGCCTTTTCAGAAGTTTGAATTCGTTTTTGTTTTGTAATTGAGGTATTCGAAGATTTCATCGCTTCTAAAAATCAAGACTTCTACAAAAAGGCTATTTTTCATTAGAATCCCTTGTAAGAATGATTACAAATTGTATCTACTTATTTTGATTAAAGTCAAAAATAATTTTCGAAAATATCCAACATAATACGATCTAATAGATCAATGAGTCAGTATCGAATACTAAACAAAAGGGATAAGTTGAAATCAAAAGTAAAAACTCGGAATCTAAACAAAATTGTCGGAACCAATTTTATAATTCTTTCGTCGTTACACCTAAGTTAAATTTTTAGTTTTTTATTGGAAAGCAAAAAAAGAAAATCAATAAAATTGGTGAAGTGGAATGATTTTTGTGGATTAAGTTGAATTATTGTACGCTTTGGATTTGAACTGGTGAAAATTGCTTGTGAACATTGGTGATGAAATCATTGTTAAGTTTGTGGAACAGAGTTTTCATTGATTCCCTGTAATACAAAATTCTTAAGTTTTTCTCGAGTTTCTAAAAGCACAATACTAACGCTTTGCTGTCGGAGTGGTAAAGCCTTCAGCACGGAAGACATGAGGTCCAGATTCAAACCTGGGTGCGTCGAAGTTTATTTTTTTTTGGTACTTTATACTATAAATCGTCTGGGACTACTTTTATTGAGAAAATTTGAAAATCGGTTGGGTTTTGTGAAAAATCGTAACAATTAGAATTTTTGCGAAATCAAACAACGGGCTTTGTAATATGTATACGTATATAAAGCGTACACTCTGTAAGTGAAAAAGTATCCAAAAACATAATTTCTCGCCGCTTAGAAATAACAAAGTGAGATGTGAATTGCAACTTGGATACAATTGAAAAGTATAGTCAAAAATCTGACATGCATAAATATGAATCTAAATAAAGCTCGAGGCTAATACATTTGAAGTTTCTTTAGGCTCAGAATTTGAAATCAAGTTCCATGGAATGGGTTGACTATTCTTCCTCTCCTAGGCTTCCTTTGTTAGTAAAGCAGTTATATAAATCCAATTATAAATAACTTACCAGAAAAACTAAATCACTGAAAATTAACCACTTTTCACATATTTATTTCTACCTATTGGTTTTGAACTGAATAATGTATCCACATCCAGACGAGTCACACAAAATCAAAACGAATGGTGTGGACTGTTCACATAGAATGAGTATGAATATCAGTTAGATTCATATTTCAGAAATAGAGTGAATCAGTCCAGGACTTCGAAATGAATGAATGAGTAGAATCATTGGCAAAAGCAGTGAATACTCCAAGTGGCTCATGAAATGAGTTATGTTACGAATTATATCCAGTGCTGTCGATATTTAAGTGAAAGTTTACAGGAAATATCTTTTCTAACCACTATAAAGGATATCCCAACAAGAGCGGAAAATTTAAATTTGAAGCCATTTCCGCTGCTGTGTGTTGACAGTCAAACCATTATGATAGTTCGATGGTAGGTAGTGCGTCATTATTAAAAATGGTTCGATATTCAATGCAACAACGCATTCTTATTGTTACATATTATTTCAAGAATAGTGTAGGTTCAACCGCCACGATTTGCAAATTGCGTCCAATTTTTGGTAGACAAAATATTTCAAGTTCATCAACTGTGAAGGGAATAATCCAGAAATTCGAGGAGACAGGGTCGATTATTGATGTTAAATCATCGACACGTGTTCGTCCAGGTTGTTCAGCAGCAAACATCACGGTTGTTTGCCAGAATGTGGCCGCGAGTCCGGGAACGATCCATTCGGCATTCATGCCTACAAAATCCAGCTGACTTAACAGCTCAAGCCTACAGACAATGCACAGCGAAGAGAGTTCGTCAATTGAACAATGAGACACGACTTAAAGCCTTTGGTATTAAATCAAAAAACTGTTTTGTATTTGGAATTTAAATTCTCCACTCTTGGTAGGACACCCTTTATATGTATCAATGAAGGTTGGTTTCACTACGCAGATTATATTCAATGTAAACGACTTTTGTTAGGTGATTTATATTAGATCTTTCTAACAAGGCTTTGTTCGAACTATTTTGCACATTGTAAGGCAATTTCATTGAACCCAACGGTTTTGGTCCTTTTGAGAAAACTATAGGCGTTCCAAGTATGTATAAACCTTTAAAGATAGAATAAAGAAAAATGTCCGGTTGCATTCAATAAACGAGTTTTTTTGGATTCAGTAAGAAAATTAAAGAATTTATAGAGATTGATCGGTATAGACATTATAAAAACACTGAAGATTGATTATTTGAAAGTGCCTTATTTATCATTACATGCAATCTAAAGGATAAAAATAAATTTAGTTTCTTTTTTGAGTTTGTTTCCTACTAAATAACGTAGTAGTTCAAAAAACAGGTGCATGTTCTTTTCAAATATGTGAATAAACTATTTCTGATTTAGAGGCCTTAAGAAACTATTAAGTGATTAAACTTAAAATCCTCAATAAAGTTTTCCCCTCAAGTATCTATTTCAGTCTTTGGTGACAACTAAAATGAAGCCAGGTGATTTTTTCTAACTAAAACGAGAAGTATCATTAAAAGTCATTGAATTGAAGAAATTACTGAGCCGCATCAGAATCAAGCCGTTCATTCGTCCACAAAGAAAGAAAGAAAAACGCTAGAGTTCATACCTTTCACGTCTATTATTGACTCTTTGTATCTCTTACTCTTTCAAATACTTCACTGATCTACAGATATAAAGAGGAGCCATTCAAGAAAAAATCTAAAGACATTCTTTTATCTGATAGCTTCAAAAGAAGAAACTAATTGCTAACCGTAAAGACGAAGGGAAATTTCATAATTGATTGCTTCACCAAATAAGAGGCTTAGAACAGCCCATGGAGTCTTATATTATTAGCTGCTTTATTTCAACTATTTTTAGAAAGGCTAGCCGGCCTCAATTCATGCAAATACATGCAATGCTTTTAATATCTATAAATGGAAAATCATCTGTGTTTATGTTTCGCAACTATGTACATGGAATTATTTCTTTCTTATTGTGATCCGAGATGCTGGCTATTCAGATGTTTTCTAGTTCAAGTTGGAACGGCAATGACCAGTTGACATGATTTTTGAGTAGGTGCAATCTTCAAGGTTTGGGAAAGTTGCATCAGCAGATAAAATTCGAAGGAGATTCAACTATTTTTAACGTGACAACATGTAGATGCGTGGGAATGCGTTAAGTAGCGCCATTAATTATACTGATTGTAGAAATTTTTAAAGATTTCATTCAGTTTGGATATGAGGAGTGATTCATTGAGCTGAGAAATGGGATTTATGCCCCCAAGATTTGAATAAAATATTAACTCGTTTAAATGCCTCACTTGACATCTTATTTTACAATATAATAATGGGTAGGAAATCAAAAAATTGCATTCGGCATTCGGCGTTGGTAGGCAAGTCAGATCGAATTGTAGATTTTTAAGGAAAGAGTTTTGAGTTTCTTATGCTCTTATTTATTCATTTTTAATATTTTGTTATGATACAAATAAGAATTTAACGGAAATTAAAAAAAATAATAAATAAATTCGGAAACTACTCAAAGTAAAAGTGTAACACAATGCAACCTACTAATATTGGAATCCTAATTCCTCAACATTCTTGCCTACAGTATTTTATTGATAACCCTTATTTTACCATTTAGAGTCCTGCAGAAACTTATAAGAACCTTAAACAAAGCCAATTGTACTGCGAGGCCTTTTAAAACTTGCAAGGCAAGGAAAAATTGGGACGTGTTCTATTTTACTATAACAGGACACCGTGATCGTGTGGATTTTATTCGCTGAATTATTGTATTAGCTCAGAAAGAAGTCACCGTGATACCAAAAATAGGCAGGTGTGAAGGACCGACTTAGAGATGGCATCGAAAAATCAGTCTAATTTCATTTATACTAAAAGCAAAGGAAACATATAAGCACATTCGAGATTGTGATAAAAGAGCGCTAATTATAGAGGAAACACTTAAGAGAGTTTTTCGGACCCTGAGAGCGTTAGGTAACATATGATATCAGTTATTCTAATGAGAGGCTGGTGGAAACTAATAGGAGCTATCACTCTCAGGAAATCTTGCCATGGACCTCGCCCTAATGAGAGGTGAGTACCCATGTCGAAGCTTTCCTATAAAGCTTGGCCTGGCCCAGTCGCTCCCTGGATACCCTCGCCCAGATGCCGCCACGGCGCCACCACTTCGAATTTAGTCCCATTACAAGAGCTAAGACTAAGACGAGATAATGGAATCAGGGCCGGCCCAAACTTCCTTGCCGCTCCAAGTAAATTTCTTTTTGGCACCCCTATTTTTTAATTTCTCCAAAGAGAAAAATACTTTTTTATCCCAACCTAGACAGCTTTAACAACAACCGAAAAATTTGCAATTTGAAACAATTCAAGGGAAATTTTGGGATGAAATGCCGGTGTCAAAAGTTCGTGCCGCTTGCAGTTCTTTCGAAAAGAAATTATTGTTAGTAAAAAAAGCAAAAAGGGGGAGGGGTATTATTGAGAAGCATTTACTATAAGTATGTAATACGTAAGATGTTTGAAAGTCTTGAGATTTAACTTTATTTTTTATAGTTTTTCAAAATAATTGCCACCACTATTAATGCACCTCTGCATCCGTAAGAACAAATCACAAATCGCACATACATTCTCCCAGGTCGGAAATAAATCGTTTTCGTCCAGAAATCTTAGCCCTTTCAATTTCCTTTTCAAGAAAGGAAACATTCCAAAATCGCGTGTTGCCAAGTCTCGGCTGTAAGGCGGATGATCAAGAAGTTTCAAGTGTGAATCTCTGAAAATTGGCATGTAACGTCAGCACGATGTGACGAAGCATAGTCATGATGAAGATACCAGGTGCAGAGTTGTACTTTAGACGAAGCTTTTTCAATTCCTGAATAAGTTGAGGAAGGCAGACAGTGGTGTACCGGGCAGCGTTTACAGTCTTCTGCTCCCGGAGAACTACTCGTTCAATAATTCCCCGTATACCGAAAAAACCACGATCATTTTCTTTTCTGTCGACTTAGATTTTTTTACTTCAGTCGGAGTTTGTTCGTCTGTTAGTACCCATATTTTACTTTTCTGCTTCGTGGGCACTTCGTAGTAAAGCCACGTTTCGTCGCCAGTGACGATTGAAATGATATTTTTAGATTTTTCGTTGTCAAATTTTACTATCATTTTTTTGCACCATTTAACTCGCTTTCCCTTTTGTTCATCGGTAAGTTTATGTGGAATTCAAAGAGTACAAATTTTTCTCTAACCTAAATGATCGTGAATAATTTAATGTAACGCTGATGAGCCAATCTGCAGTAAGGACTCTATTTGCGGGCAGGTTATTCGCCAGTTAGCTTTGATTAGATTTTGAACTGCAGAAATATTTTCTGGAGTTACTGCTTCCGTCAGTCGTCCTGAACGCGGGTCGTCTTCTAGGTTAAAACAGCCACGCTCGAACTGTTGATACCATCTGCACACAGTTGCACGAGAGGGACTGTCATCACCAAGTATAGGCTTTATTTCTTCCAAACAATTTTCTGGACTTAATCCATGTAAAATGTTATAACGCAAAATTGCGCGATATTCGATAGTCGTCTAC
Source organism: Dasypogon diadema (assembly GCA_006980735.1). Classification (NCBI taxonomy): domain Eukaryota; kingdom Metazoa; phylum Arthropoda; class Insecta; order Diptera; family Asilidae; genus Dasypogon; species Dasypogon diadema. Next base: position 20,513 of record QYTT01086499.1, read on the forward strand.
GAACCCATTACAGTGAACTTGTCTAAACACAATCTGCGACGATACTGAACGCAAACTAATGACAACTGACACTAACATATTATATTGTAACACAAACAATCAAACTACGTACTCGTGACGCCCGTCCGCCTTAGTATTATTAAGTATCTCAAGACTTTCAGAACACCCTACGTACCTACGTAATATCGATTTTCAATAAAAATTTCAAAAAAAAATATTCATTTAGTTTTCCTATTTTTCATTTTCTATTTGTATTCAAATTTATTGGACACCGCGTAAACTGATTGTACCATTCCAAAAAATTAAATAGCGTCCTTTGATGACTTTACTGTATCACTAATAACTACGACACGACCAATTACGTATCATGAAATTTTGCATAACGGTACTTTATGATGTTACATATATAAAGGTATATGTCATTATTGGCGACGCGACAAGGCCGTTTAGAGGTCAAAAATGCCGTTTTAGATATGCAAAAGAAATCTTTTTTTTTTTGCGAGAAAAGGATAATTTTGTAATCTTTCCGTTAAATTCAAATATTTTTATAACGGTAAATGATACATATTTCAAACTTGGCTCGTATCAAGATAATGAAGTCCTCTATAGAACCACAGCTTTCTGTCAGAATTCCTTCATGCAATACACACAATTTCTGACGGCAAAATTATGCCCTCGGGCACACGAACGCCGATCCCTGATTTGATACACGTGATACACGTTCGAACAAAACAAACAGAAGGCTGGATAGCGTATCGCCTCCACATAGTCACCAATACAATTTTGTTGAAAATAGAAGGAATATCTACTTTTTCAATCATCATCCCACACCTACACAGCAGCAATTGAAATTAATACGAGCCCGAATATACTTAAGCAACTATATTAGAGCGGAATGATATACGTAATTCAGAAGGTTTAGAAGGGATCGGCACGAAAGAGCTTTCCACGCGCTCCTCCAACACGATCAAATACGTTCATTGTGTGCCGATTCTGAAAAAAAAAACGATTTTCGTAATTTAACGGAATCGAGGAAAGTATACAAAACTTTACTTACTGCTTTTGCAAATCACCCTTCTTCCTCACTGAAATATAAATATGGAGAGTGTATTCGTTTCAGGAATGGCACTAGTTTTGTGTCTAACTTATTTATGCGTATAGAATAAAATCCGGCAAACGTTAGAAGATTTTAAGTCTGGCAATGGGTCATTCGTATAGAAGGTGTTTAATAACTACATCAAAGTATTTTTTGTTTATATTCCACAATATACATTAATAAAATTGAAGTTTTTAAATTTTTAATAGTGGCAGAGCTTAAAATAAAATCTTGACGCGACTTTAAATAAGCAAAGGGCAGCTACACTATCTATCTATTTTTCCATACATTGTAAAGTGTGAAAGGCTAAATTTCTTTTTCTTCCTAGTAAAAATACGGCACACTCACGAATGATTGGTATTGGCATGTAAAAATTTGCATTGTCTCCTTCCCGCTGAACATCTTTTTTAGGATTCAATTTTTAAATCTAAAAAAATCGATCTATATGAAATCTAAAGTGTGTAAAATCGAAAAAAGATCGCTCAATTATGACCCGATTAATTGAATTTTTTGGCATCGATTTTAACATCGGCATCTCTAATGCGAACACACAACGGATACATTTCAGCGAGCTAGTTATTATTTGCTTGTAGGGTTGTTACTCCAGAATTTTAAAATGTGTCATTTCTTTTGGAAAAAAGTATCCAAAATAAAATAACCATAATTTATTCTTGATAATTCAACATATGTAAACAAAAAATAAAAAAGACATGTGTATACTTTAGATAGCAAGTCATCTTCAGTTCATTGGGTTAGCGGGTTGTTTTATTGCATATTATGTATGTATATGTATGAAAATGCCGCCCTTTAAGTTATGCCGCTTCAAGTAGTTGCTTTTTTTGCTGTGGTTTCGGGCTGGCCCTGAATGGAATAGTCCAGAAATGGAATGTCTCAGTAATCATATCATTGTAAAATCGAACATTCAGGACACCAAATATTTGAATATCTAAGGATAGTCCGTTGATTCTGAGAGTCAGGTTATAAAATATTCCATGATAATTTTGCGAACACTTGGATAACCGACAATGTGTAAAAGTCGAGCTAGATTTGAGGAATTTATCAATTTAGCTGCCCGAATTCTCTGACATTTCTATAGTTGTAGCCTATATAAAATGTATAATTAAATTATTTTTTATTTATATTCTCTTGTGTACTGTCTACTTGGATGAGTTTCCCTAGAGAACAGAATTTAAAGTCCAGATTACCTACCCCAAAATTTCCCATTTTGTTGCGTAATGTTACGATAAATGCAAAAAACCCTGAAAATTAATGAAAGTTAACCCGTTACAGTAATCAACAAAATGTTGTTTACTTATAAAAGTAAACACGTAATCCAGCCAAATAAATTTATTACGCCCATCAGTTTGATAAGGAAAGATACAATAGGCTCAACACATTTTATCCGGAGGAAAACAGCAACGATTTGATAAAAGATATTCAAAAACGCCCTCGTTGGGTTTAAAGTTACACAAAAAATAGCAGATCATTACGACACTTTTCCACGGAAGTTGCACAGATGGGCCCACTTGAGCAGATGCTCATGTAATGCTCTTTAAGCAGCATCCGATCCTTAAAATTATGTGCAGTCGTTGATTGGCAGTGCGTGCCTCTGAAGTCTAACCATTGAATACGATCTGCCCGAACAAATTGATCATACCCAATAGATTTCGAACTTTCCTTCTTGGGTAGCCGAACTCGTTTTTTGTTGTACAGTCTCGAGAATGATACATTTAATGCAGAAAAAAGTGTGCACTTCCAAGAGATAATCTTCCCTGATACAAATGCTTAACTCAACACTTTTGTTTTATAATCATATTGTTTAAGTCGCTTTATCTTATCACGTACATGGCGTTTGCAATAAATACACCAGGGAAAATCTTTTCAGCGATAAAAACGAGGTTTCTGCTGTTAAGAAATGAATGCGTGTCTGGTGTATAAAAACAAAATTGTTTCTGACTGGGCGGGCGGCTAATTAATCACAAGAGTATTTAAACGCAGTCTTCCTGTCCTGGATTTGCTATTGTTTTATGTGACATGTGAACTTTCCACTTTTTCTTTAGCCAAAACTCAATTACAAGTTTACTTTTCAATGAAAAGTTTTAGTCACGAAATGAAATGACTTTGCAAGCAAATAAGGTAATTGTTTTCGTTTTTGTATGGACTCGCCTTCAAGGAATTAATATTGGTTTCGAATTACTTTGACGCCGGTGTTTTTGTTATTTATGACAGCCAAAACTCTAAAAAGAAATTGGGTTTGTGTGTTTCAAGAACCTTGCTACCGGACTAGTTTTAGCCAGGAAAATGTATGTTTGAAATTCCCTGACAGAAACTTATCTTTTCCCTTTTGTAAATTTTCGAACCTTGAATTTTATGAGATTTTCGGATAAAAAAGAAGTTATGTAATCTTGTGTTCAGGTTGGGTGAGAAAATTATATTTAAATTATATGCAGGGTGTCCGGTAATTAATCGATATGCTCAAGGATCGATTGGTATACGATATACCGCATATCGATTAACTGTAGGACACCCTGTATAGAGTAGTAAATATTTGGACTAACTTAATTTCAAAAAAAATAATAATAATAGAGTTTTCCTTCTAACCCAGAAGGCGCACTTCTTAGCGAGGAGCCAAGAAACATTTACCCATCTCCGCGTTACGCGTTCACACATTTCAAAGAAATGTGTTAAGATTGGGCTCACCGACAAGCATGCAAGACATATATATGTTAGTATAAGGACCAAAGAAGCAACAAAAACCAGTGAAGCAGCACCAGCCAAAAAGCCTAAATGACCAAGAAAAGATGAGATTTGAGAACATGCTTAGAGACACTCAGATTAAAATGCTCCCCAACACGATTAACAGCCATACACATGCGGTTAGTAGGCTCATGTCTCCCATAGTTAGTCCTCGAAGA
>QYTT01086503.1:0-10503 GCA_006980735.1 Dasypogon diadema
GCGTATGGAGAGTTTTGAATATAAGCAAAAAAAAGATCCCCATTTCCTAAGTGTAAAGTATGAGGTCGAAGTGGAACTAGAACTAGAGAATATCCTTATAATTCATAATCTATGTCAAAAAAAAACTACTTCAGTTTGGATACATTTCTGAAGTTACAAACTACGCACAAATTTAAAAATATCTAAGGGTAGATATAAGAATTTTCAAAAATTTGATTCGTTAAGGTTTGTTCTATTTCATTTTCAAACAAACAGAGTTCAGAATAAGCTGTACCTCTCATCTTCACAACACACTTGCTTTTAGAAATTTTTGTGTGAAAAATTATGTTCCACATGTATCACTTAAAGAGCCGAAAATTAAAACTTCAAAATTCTTTAAATTGTACCAAATTGTACAATTAATTATGGTTAAGTCATAGCATTTATATATACAATTGTCATACTTCCCTATGACTTGAAAAACATTGAACATAGACTATTATCAAACCCAAGTTGGGTAATTGGAAAAAGTGCTGTTGCGTTATAACTCATTTATTTGCATTTTATTGTTGCATTATAACAATAAATGAAAGGGTCCCAGAATTTTTTCCGTTCCAAAAGGATATGACGATAAATCTGTATGTTACAACTTTTGATTATTACTTTTGCATCAAAATTATTTTGATATTTTTGAGGAATACATGTAAAGAGTAACGCAAATTAAATAAATAAAAACAGTTCATGTTTATTCCACGACTTTTTAAGTAGTAATGTCAGAAGTTTTCTTTATTCTTGAGAAACTCACTCTCGGTGTAGTCAGTTTTCTTTCGAAGCTAACAATTGGTGCCATTGATGTAAAGAGAAGATAAGCATAAAGATAGAAAAAGCTTACATTGCATTCCTTCATTGATAAGGAAATAATAATTTTGCAGTATCAAAAAAATCACATACAAAAGCGGCAACCGATTGTTATTTCTAGAATATCGATTTTAGCGACATCTAATATGGCTGCAAAAAATCTTTAGGGTCCTATACAGAGGTAGATCAAAGCGTTAGCGGTGGTCATTCCCTGTATTCGAAGTGTATAGTGCTAGAATTGTAATGAGAATTAATAGACCCATGTATATTTTTTTAATATTAGGGCATTCAACCCTTTGCGCTTGTTTTCCTATGTTGTTCTCAACTAATTCTCAGGTAATGTATAAACAGTTATTTCAGTTCAGTTATTTAACGTATACTGCCCGATTTTGTTTAGTGAATAAATTGTCATGTCAGAGCTGGCTTAAGAGTTTTAGGGGAAAAAAGTATTTCAAAGGGTTCATAATTTAAAGTTTAATTAAATATTTTCATACTAAAATATAGTGATTATTTAAATAATGTCAATAGAAGTCGATGATTTACATAATATATGCAAATATTTAAAAAGCATTCAACAAATTTTATGCGGCGTTTTGTAACCATGCATGAAATGTAAACTCACTACTATACATCAGAAATGAAAATGTAATCCAAACATTAGACTGGACAAGGTAAATCGCCTCCAAAACGACAAGAGCATAGAATCCGCTGGAAAGGAACTTTCCAATTTTTTAGAACCTGCAAAGAATCAAAACGCTGTTCCACCATGATAACATGCCGGTACATTATGTATCTCAGCAGAAATTGGCTAATCTGAGATTTGAAATTTGTCAGCATCTACCCTATTCGCCCGATCTCGAATTACCATATGTTCCAGAAAGGAATCATGAAACAGAAGAAACGTTGGGAAAAGTGTGTAGAGATTCGAATTGAAAAATTTTGAGACAACATTTGCAATTTGATCAACAATTGTGGTGAGATACGTTATAGTTTTTACTGCTAGTAATTCTTTCCTGTTCTGGAATTAAAGAATTTTCTTTGAGTCCGTCAGAAGATGTTAGTCTGCCTTTTCCGCCTTATAGATTGTTATCTTGCTTCACGCCTAATGTCTGACCACCGTGCTTATTAGTGAGAAAATTCAAGCACAGATAAATGAAATTTATTTATTTGAATGCATAATATATAAAAGGAATGAATTCGGTTCGCAAACTAAATATACTGGAACAGTTCAAAAATTGATTTGCAAATTTCTGCACATTATGCGTATTAATTATTACGCAACAATACAATTCATAAGAAAAATCACTTTTTATTCCGGCTGACATTGTTAAAATTACTTAATTCGATTTGCAAGCGTACGGTTTAATTTTCCGGGATGCAAACTTGGAGTAAAGTTCACTTTAAAAGCACAATAATTTGTGTAAGTATATACAAGTCAGTGTCGACCCAGTGCTTTCGTCATTGCTCAATTGTTTTGTTTCTTATGAGAATTCCATTATCTGGATTTCTAGTTAACCTATTGTCTTGATTATATTTAATTTTCAGCTTTTAAATGAAACTTCGGAAGCAGAGCATTATAGCAAACATGTTATGGTGTGAAATAGCCATAGCTAGAATCACATAAGACTTTTACAAATTGCATTTGCTTTTTTATAGCGTTGAACATGTTACACCGTAATTAAAAATACCTACAAATAACAGTGTATATGGAATTAAAAAATTTTAAGGAATTACTAGTTTTATAACTCCTTAGAGTATGAAATAAAACTTGTGTGCATGTAAAAAATTAAAAAATCTCCATATCACCATGAATAAGAAAAATTTACAAAAAAGCTGTATGTAACCCAAAACTTAAACAAAAAAATTAACAATATTTTTAAAGTTTTGTTACTTTCCCTTTAAATGACATAAAGCCTCATAATCATCAAATCAGTAAAATTCAGTTGTTTGAAGCTTTCAAAACATACAACAACCATGTACTCCAAATTTATCCGTTCGGATCAATAATTGGACGCCTATGATAATTCCAATTTTTTTTACTCAGTGGACTTCTAAAAATTGGTATTGATTCATCCATATTAACTGTAGTGGTTGTTGTTATGTTATTACAGCAGCTTTTTTCTTGATTACTACATTTACTTGTATCTGGGCTATCTAAATTGGTACCTAGTAATTTAAGACGACTATTGTCTATTGTGGATGTATTTGAGTTAGGATTTACTTCACCCTGGAATAGGAAATAGTTACCCCGACATTGTAGGATTTATACCATAATCAGTTAAAAATTATTTACTTACCCGTAAGCTCTCAGGTAACTTTAGTCCCCCATCTGCGTTTAAAAGTTTTGGTTCAGATGATGAAACTGGCGAAATGGAATGTTTTAAAGGAGGTAGCAATGTTTTGTTAATGGAACCATTATGTAATTGTGTTTGATTTCTACTAACAATCCCTTTGGGATTATTAGAGAAATTCGGCGAGGAACTTATTTTACTTAACTGAGTTGTTTCTAAAGATTTGTTCATTATAGGCTCATTTTCAGCATAAAGAATTTCACTTAAATCTCTTCTTCTCTGCACCAAAGGCGTTGAACTGCATAAAGCAACAGGAGCATCATTAGGCTCTTGTTGGTTACTATCTGCTGCACTTTGCTGATAATGAACTCCATTACCGTTGGGTAATGCACGCGTTTGCATTGGCATATTGAAATTGCCTGAAGATTTCGGTAACAAATTTTGCATTTCGTGAAGTTCAATGCTAGGTGTGGTAGGCATTGGAAAATTTTGATCAGACGGTGAAGAACGATTCTGATTATTTGAACGATTTTTGAATCGTCTTCGTTGTCGTATAAATAAGAATGCAAAGAATAATATACACACTAGCGACATAAAAACACCCAAGAAAATACCTTCGGGAAAGATAAATTAAACATTGCTGTGATGAATAAAGAATTTTACCTAATGAAGGATTAATTAAAAAGTTGTTCTCCTTTTCTAAAACATCCGTTTGAACATTCCTTAAATCAATAAAAATTGGAGGTCCAATTCCACTTTCACCCATTACACGAACAGTAATATTAATCTTGTCATTCTCGGTAACATTGGGGAACTGAAAGTAAAAAACAAATTGTATTTTATTAAGATAATTGCAAATTTAACCGTACTACAACTGCAATTGCGATAAATGTCCGTGTTATGTATGACCGAAAAGAAACACTATTTAGATAGAGTCAGAAGCTGTTTTTTTAAGTAATGGAGTTATGAAACCTCAAAAGATCGACAGATCAGATCAGATTTGTTAGCTGATCATATGGCACAGATTCTGCCAAACTTACATTTTAATTTTGTCAATATCTAAATTAATACATGAGATATTGATATTAATACATGAGATATCGACTCCCTCCCCACCGAAGGGGTGACTTTCCACCACTTTTGAAAACGGATTATTAAATATCTCCTGTAGGACTATGATTCTGTAAAGTTTCATCAAAATCGGCGTCTTCGGGTTAGGATCATTCTCTTGTGAGTAACTTACCTGCGCACCTGATGAACATAATTGATATTACACTACTATCTTTTAACTGATTACTTGGTTTTCCCTTGTGTAGTCAGTGGCGGCGTCAACCGCAGTTCGGTGACGCCATTTAATAAAGAAAGTCACGTGAACACATGACATTGTCGAGATGTGCCACTGATACTGATCACTACCTATGCAATCTGTTTAATGCTTTCCATTTGAAAAATCGAATTTTTGAATCAAGTTTTTATGAAAATAATAATTTTTCTCAAGAAACGCACATTCAGGTACAATCTCTAAGGGATTACTTTTAATTCAAGTGTAAATTGTGTTATTATTGTTTTCGAGAAAATCGAACTTGAACTTATCGAGCATAAATTCGTATACCTATTCTCAAGTAATAGAAGTTTGTGATTGGGACATAACGAAAAATTCTGTGATCCCATCTTATACCCAGGACACACGGCGTACTCGAATAATCATTCTGATGTCCCGGGCTGCTTGTATGGAATTTTAAACAAATCGTAATTCCTTGATGTCATAATGCTCATTCAAGTATACCGTCTGTCTAGGGTATTAAGCAGAGTACGAATGTGATATTTTTTTCGATTTTAACCACCAATATTCAAGCGGAATAAATATACTGACACATTTAACCCAACTCCTAAGCTTTACCTAGGACGTAAAAAACTATTTTAAGAAAATTAAACTTACTTCAAATGAATTTTCATCAGCTGTAACATTCACTTCATGTGTGGAATTGTTGAAAGTCCAAAGAATCATATAATAAATAAGTTTCCCATTTGAATTTATCGGAGGTTCCCAGCTAAGTTTAAGACCATTACGTCTAAAAATCTTTTGATTTGTTATTGGACCTGGGGCTATAAGAAAAAACTTGTTAACAAATTCATTTAATTAACGGTAACTTAACTTACGGTCCGATTTAGTGTGAGCTTCACTCGATCCAAAATGTTCCATTGATTTGCAGTCTAAAAAATCAATTCTATATGGGGTCAAGGGCTTCAATTTCCTTACTGTCAAATAGTTGTTCACAGTAGTGCTAAACAAATTACAGTAATTTTATTGTTAAAATTAATACATACAAGTTAAGTATTTCAAAGTACTGACTCACATATCTTGACAGAGTTTTTCCTGGTCGTCTCGAATTAGAGCTTCAATACTAAGACTGCTATAACACGCTTTAATGCAAGAAATACCCCTAATTGGATTCCATAAAAATGTTACACGTCGCGATTCAGTGTGAGCAATTCTAAAACCAAAATCATTGGCAGTTGTATTTTCAATCTAGAAAATGAACTTTTTGTTAAAATAGGATACAAGCAAATATACTGTTTTACCGTTTTCCACTCTATATAACTGAAATCTTGTCGTAAATTTTCATTTTCAGGAGTTATAACTAGAGCTCTCACATTTATTCTCGTTACATTGGGAATTAGAATTCCAGTTACGTTTCCGGAAACTACAAGACTAGTTATTCTTTTTGTTTTACTATTTACGTTATTTAAATTTCTTAAATGTATAGGAAAATCACTGATTCCATCTCTTCCTAAAATAGGTACTTTGTGTAATTGCCGTTCAATGTCATAACTTGTATGGTATAAATTAATTTGCTGCGAGGTTCCAACAACAGTATCACCAAACACTGGACTTATTATATCATTATTTAAAAATTGAATTATATAATATTTTGGAGTTATAAAATTAAAACTGGTCCACCATATAAATATTCCATTTGGAAAAAATACCCCACTAACTGAAACTGTAAGAAAAAATTAATACAATCTAAAGCAGAAAATTATCAAAAAATTCTTACGCCCTTGTGTTGCGCATTGAACACCCTCCGTCAGAAGAGATGTATCGAATGTACGCTCCTGATGACCATTTAGATTTTTTGTAGATGTCTGTACTAAACCTCTCATATACAATACAAACGGCCTCAATATTGGCAACCCTTTTGTTAATAGTAAAAAAGAATTCGACTGCAATTCTATAGGATGTGTTGAATTCCATTTGTACGGATTATCAGTAGCAAAGTGAATACTCATAAAGAGCTGAAAATTGTAAGATAAGCAACAATTATCAAAATTGAACCAAAAATCCTTTTAATGAAAACCATAATAACATGACAATCAATTAGGGTAAGGTGGGCAAAATGAAAACAAAATATATTTCCCCCATAAACATACATTCTTCATTTCTATTGTGTAACAATAACATAACGTCGGCTTAGTGATATAATGTACCTGACATTTTTATGTTAAGCCGACGATAATTTATTTTACTGTACGTGATGCTAAAGGCGGACTTATAAAAATCTTCTGATTTATTTAAAAAATAATAAAATTTACGAAAAGCCTCGATCTGGTGGGATATAACGACACATACAATTCTAACGACAGTTATCCCAAATGTAATTTTTGTGTGCAATAGCAAAAAAAAATAGTGCCTCCAGCCATTAAAAACTCTGCAACTGAGTCAATCGTTATTCGTAAATTTTGTACTTTTGGCTTTAATGCAAACGGAAGGTTTTGTTCCTTGTTTTTACGGTTTAGTTTTATTTTTTTCTAAGCAAAAGCATTTTGCCCTACTTTACCCTAATCAGAAGTGGAAAGTAATAATATGATACGATTTTTCTTTCAAATTTTAAGAACAACGCATATGTACTCACCAATGGCGAACTACTTTTAAAAGTAACGTTAAGCGTTTTATAATTGACTGGAAAGCACTTTACATCTTCTGGTCGCCTAGGCATATTAATAAGATCTTCTTTCCTTCTTAGACTCAATATACCCGAGGTTACTGCTTCTCCCACGATATTTTTTGCAAAACATTGATACAAACCGTCATCTTTGAGATCGAAAGAATTTATACGAAGTATGGGTGGATTATAATTAACAGTAAAACTGTTTTCTAATTTGATGCCATTTTTATACCTAGAGATGTGTTATAGAAATATCAGGACAATTAGTATGTCAATCAATAAATACCATATGATCTCAGGCGGGGGATTTCCCTCAGCATTACATATTAAAGTTACTAGAGCTGCCAAAGTGCTCTCAATTGATATTACCGGTTGAATAATTACGGGAGGTGTGGTAACAACAATCTGAAATACCTGAAAGAGTAATAATTAAGCGGTATATTTGACAAATAGAAAAACAAAAAACCATACCTGAAACGAATTTATTGTCGAACAATTGTAAAAACCTTGGTGTTTATGAAATGATGCATTTCTGATAACAATTTCGTAACTGTTATTATTAATTTTCTGAGGCATTTCTCCTACTTTTGAGAAAAAATACCATACTACTGAATCTGTATATCCAAAACATCTTAATTTAATTTGTTGACCAGTAGCAACGTATTGAATTTCAGGCTGCATAGCAGGGAGAAGTTTTCCTGAAACACTATTATTATTTTGGCGTGATACTGAAACGTTCCATGTAAACTGAGAATGCTGTCTTGATGAATAAATATTTCGAGCAGCGCACCTAAAATTAAAATTCCATACCTAGTGAAATATAATTAAAACCTAGGTGAAATTAATTGGAATTAATTAATATTTAATTGTAATGTGTTCGTATCATAACTAAACATCTTCGCATAACAGGAAAGTGACACAAATCAGAAAAAAAGATAAGGAAAGAAATAAAAATGAAGATTAAATATTTAGGACAATTATGAAAATAAGAATACACTTTCACAAAGTTGTTCCAGAAAAATCACTCTATGTCTTTAATAGTAGGTCTACAATACAAACACGAAAGATTGTATGAAATAAAATTATGGCGTGTCTAATAACACTTAACGCTTTTTCTCAAAATCGTTCAAAATTCATTTTTTATTACAAACATGGTATAATAAATATTCATTTCATTTCAATTCTATTATGGATGAATATAGAATAAAATTTAGAATACGTGAATGCAATTTCAAGGGCATTATTTAGTTTGTGAGATATTACAGAAGCGATTATGAAAAATCTTGCTGAGAAAAATCCGACTAAAACCTTCCTGCACTTTTTGCACAAATAAAAATTGAAATTAAATGTTTTTCAAGTGGAAAAAACCTTCATGCTATCAAAACGCTGTCAAATACTTACTTATACTTTCCTTTGTCACTTTCCCTAATGTTACTGATTACTAAGGTACCATTTTCTAGTTGTAAGAAACTGAAATGAAAATGTATTTATACGTTTGAGATTTTCTGGTACGTTGTGGGAAAAGTTTGTATGTATGTATTTATTATTAAGTTATGGTCATGTAAATTAAAAATAATGTTTAGAAATATACTAACTACAACTGCCTAGTTAAAATTAAAATTTTTATTGATTTATACAAACTTCCTAAAAGTATAGTTGTATAATAATTATAATATTTAAAGTTATCAATTTCCAGTACAATGTGTTCATATAGTACGATTACAAATAAACATTTTTCTTTCGCTTTAACACAGTTGGCTCCTTTCATATTCTAGAATGTCGGTACATAAGAATAATCACCAGTTCAACTATGAAAATCTTGTAATTAGCGTCGTAGTAACACATTTTTCTAAGATTTGTTATGATAAAAAATATGCGTTTTTGATAATGTAGACTGGAAAGGATTAAAAGAAATAGTTCTTTACAATACTTTACAAATCCTAAAAAATCCTCCGAATTCCATTTGGTTGTATTTAAAGATGGTTGATAATTTGAACTATATTGTTTTGTTGGATTCATGAAATTCATTATTAACCCTGCACAAAAAATTGAAACAATAGTTTCTTCTTTAGTTTTTTTTTTGTAACGCCATAGTTCATGACTTATATTTCTTCCGGGATTGAAATATTCACTTTCTGCAAAAACAACCATTTTAACACACTTTCTAGAACAAATGTTCAACATGAAATTTCTACATTTTTCTTTTCCTGTTTCTACTTTTATATCTACAAAAAGAAATTTGGAATGTTTACATATGTATAAACTAATCTGCGGATTCTAATCAATTCGTTCAAATGTATTTACAAAGTTGAATTAACAAAACTTACTAAGAGCTGTGAAAAAATTTCCAATTGTAAATCATTAACACAGTACAAAAGTTTTAATAAAAATTATAAGGAAAAATAAATTCGAAGTAGTAAAATATAAATACAATAAGAAGTGTTAAAAAAAGACAAAAAGGCGATGTAAATTTACGAGACATCATTCAGAAAAGAAATGGGTCTTTAAAGTTTTAATGCCATACGAAAAATGTTACAAAATTTATACTCTTATTAAAACTACATGTAAAACTTAAACTATGAATTTATTAAATGATATTTATTATATTACCAATTACCTTTTCTTCGTAAATATCTTATTAATAGGATTATTTCCATAAGTCCATGTTACGTTTGCATTCGGAATGCTTAAAACCGGGCAATGTAAAATTAGGTACATTCCTTCTGATACTAATTTGTTTGGTTCCTCTGGGATACGCTTCAAAACTGAAACAATAATTCTTATTGTTTTATTTTATTCTTTACATTTAACTTGCGGAAAAACATGTTAGTAAATATTAAGGCTAAAAAATTCTATTATGGTGCATTTTTAATTTAACAAGTAATAACTGTGAACTGTGTAACTAATGAAATTAAATACTTTATTGCAAACTATATAAAATCCTCTCCTATATTTTCTGTATCTCGCTCCATTGTTTTGGCTTATATTTTCGGGCCTATAATTTACAAGAGGGGGGTGATATGAATCCGCAGTTGACAAAATAAATAAACTGAGTTCAATCATTGTGTTACTTGAGTCAGAAGAAAAAATGAGATCAAGCTGCCTACCCAAATCCTTCCCAACAATGCTCACTTGGTGAAAACCCAAGGAAGCAAGTGCATCTAGAAACAGAAACCCTATAATTGAGAGTTTACCATTAAGAAAGTAGTCATCGTCATTATATGCTCATTGAATATTGGATAAATTAAAGTCTTCAAGAAGAGTAATTTGGGTTATTCGGAAAATATCAGACATAAGTATTTTTCAATATAACAGACATTTACTCAGTTCCTAAAATGTTGTGGAGAATTTCGGTTTTTCCTAACAACGGCCAATTAATGGCTGACATTTAATACTACAGTGAATAAAAATACTCATGAGTGGAACTA
>QYTT01086503.1:15779-30428 GCA_006980735.1 Dasypogon diadema
ACAAAAAAGCCGAAATAAGAACACCGTATGATTAGAATCGAGATTCAATGAATTTTAATTATGTAATTGCAATTCGCGCACGAACTGTACAAATTAAAAACGTGGAGCCGCAGATATAGGATATGCGTCCTATCTGAGCGAATCAAGCCACACGACTCTGGTTAAATAATAGGAATATTGTTTATTTCCTTTAGAATTTAAGAGCCTTAAAAAACAACTATTTAAACTCTGCATGTAAAGTTAGAAGAATAAATAGCAGTTTCTAAACGTGTTTTTCTGACTACTGAAATTTCGAGGACCATCCATCGTTTTTTCTAAAGACCCTTCACTTAATATGGATATAGCTCTTGCATATTACAAGTAATGCAAGAGAAGTAAAAAGCGATTTTTGAATTTATTCTCATACTAATGTTATAATTCATAGAAGTACACAACATACACAGTGGAATTTTAACAATGCATTTCGCATTATATTTCATTTAAAATAAACAGTAAAAAAATCCCGTGAATTTTTGAATATCATTAGAATATGCACGGACATCAATTAACATGAAATTGATTCCAAAACATTTTTGCAGCGTGAATTTAACGACCGTGTGCATCGGGCAAAGTGGAATTATAGTGACAACTAAGGCTGCGTTCACACAGCAAGCGGGCCGATGCGAAGTTCGCCGCTCACTTTAGAGCGCTATTTGAACACTTCCATATGCGAGTGTACATTGGTTAGCTTAGCCTGTTTTAGCATCGCCTCGCACAGTTTGCTGAACGAATGCAGTCTAAAGCAACGTTACAGTGAATGCGACGCACAGGTTTGATATTTACTTTATTCCTTTGCTTCCCTGCTACTTAAACTGTTCAGTAACTGAATCTTTGAGTATTCTGTTCATTACTTGAAAAATTACAAGTGGTTTTGGTTTCTCCACTAAAGTGATACTTTCAGATAAAAATAATAAAGTAACATGGGCTTTTATTTCGCAACAATTAATCCAATTTTAAATTCACTAGGCCCTTCTCCTTGATTCCTTATGTCGTGCATTATCGTCCCACTGGTATACTATTTCAACACCTGTATCACCAAGTCTGTATGGCAAAACGCGAATGTGATTCCAATATCTAAAAAAATTTGCTGTGTCCTATTGCGGCTACAGAGCAATAAGCTTGCTATGTTTTCTATTATTGCTTCTTGATTTTTTCAAAAGCATTTAATACGGTCTATCAGAGAAAATTGCTAGAGAAACTATCTAATCTTTACAGCTTCTCTAATAACGCAATAACACTTAGAGGATTTTCTTTCCCAAATATCGCGAAAAGTGGTGCTACATAATAGTAAGTGTACTGACCTCCTCCATCTCGCTAGTGGAGTCCCTAAAGATTCAATGGTGGGACCACTATTTTTAAGTATTTATATCAATGATTCATTATCAGTGATACAGGATGCCTATGATCTTTAAGTTTATTTTTCTCGTCACTTTTGTCTGAATATTTGTAATAATTATTCAAAGTGACTACGACTGAAATTTATGACTGTGCCAGAAAAGTCGATCGGCGCACTGACGATGATCAAGTTGACTTGCTGTAATCGAAACATTTTCTTTTCACATAGAAATAAATTTTCTATTCATGTGGGCATTTTTCAAGTGTTCATTGATGTGAGTTTTACTTTAAAATTTAATTTAATTCAATTCAATTAGAATAGTGTGGTTAATGATGAATTGCAAGAAATATGTAAGTGGTCATTAGAAAATCATCTTAAACTCAACCCATCAAAATCTCAGTACATCGTTTTTTTCATGGCCCACTTGACTCTTTGTAGTCTTAATTGTGCTAGTTAACAAAGAGTTGTTACTGTTATTGTCACTTTGGAGAGTGTTAATAACAACTGATTCTAATTTTCTTTTCTATTTTTTAAATTATTTTTCACATAACCATATGATGCTACTGAAAAAATCTTAAATCTTGTACTATAGTATCTAATCCCGTTGAATAGAATAAAAAATAATAACCTGGCAGGCTTAGATTTGGTCACGTGTCCAGGATAAGCAATCACAGGATGCTCAAAAGTGTCTTGAAGGAGGACAACGACGGTAATCTGCAATATGCGTTGCATTTGGGTAACTGGCGGGGAATGTTCTCAAAATTAAGGTGTGTGGACAGAGATAGTTGAAATGGGGCTAGGGCCCTACGAGGATTGATGATAACAAATAAAACATAAGATATGGAATTGAGACTAAAATATTCAATAAAACACGTCTTCATGACTGAAGTGTGATTAATTAATATCTAATACTCATAAAATATTTTTGTTACACAGTGATAAGATTTCAGGTTTTTGAAACACATTTATTACGCCTCAAAAAATTGCGAATGATCAAAATAATGCTAAATTTTGCAATTTAGTTGATATCGAAGTCTATAAAAATTCATCAGTTTAAAAACTTAAGTTGAGATTGCTCGTTTTGCGATTAGACCCCTCATATACGAAAAAGTATCGATGGCTCAGAGGTTTTTAAGGTTCCGGATTCAAATCCCACAGACGTTTGCGTTCCCCACCAGTTAAGAGTTTTCTGTTGACAACAGAATTCCAAATTCGTATTCTTTATTCTGGCATATTTTTTATTCTTTTGAAAATTTTTTAAGTAGTTTTGTTCTCCAATTATGGGAAAGTAATTTGGTAAAATAAAATTTTTGTGACCACAATTTACTCTGTGAAATCTATTTATACAATATACAATTTAAGATATGAAATACTGCTAGCTCCAATCAACAACTTTGAACTTTTAAACTAAAAAACAATCTTGTAATATTTGCGAAGTGACAAACAAAAGGTATGTTAATTTATTCCACATGTTCTGCCAACATCACTACATGCCAACGGATAAATTAAAAATCAATGGAATCAGAAAAGCGTTGTTGACATAAATACATGGGAATAAACATGAGAATATTTTCTGCAGAGACCAGAGCTTCTAAAAACTTTCAATTTTCAATGCTAATTAAACAAATAGCCACTTATCGAGTATAGAGATGTACATATATAAGTCGGAGTCAGTCAATGTGTATCGAAACAAGAACAAGAAAACGAGAAATGCATTTTGGTAACTTCTCCCACATAAGAACATGCGATGTACGTTCCATTCACAATGCATTCACGATATCTAAAATCAAAATTTGAGACACTATTCATCAGCTCACCCAGTCAGTAGTGCAGGCTACTTGGACTGAGTGCTGTTAACCGTGCAACCATTGCCTATCCCAAGAAAATTCTTAGTGGACTCCTGCGCATTCAAAGAATTTTATCTGTAGGCTTGGATACCACCAATGTGTATAATGTTTACAACTTCATGTGAAACAAGTATAGTACAGAGTTCAGCATATATATCACATGATCCAGCTACATGCGCTTTACCGCTCTACGGAGTACAGTGTACACTACAAAAGCAAATGCAGGCGAATATTGCATTGTACAGTGCGGTATAATGTAGTGTGATATGCAGTTCTCAATGTGCGTCCAACACCAGGCGAGACGGTGAAAATTGAATGCAATTTAGACCGGCTGCAGGCTGACTGCTGTTTCTTAACGAATCATTCTTTGTTTACATTACAGGGTGTGTTTCGCCGGTGTCGGCTGCCGGCACAAAATCGATTGCTTGCTAGTTAAAGTTGTCGTACTTTTCATGCAATCCAAAGTGTGCGCTATTACTTTTGCCGTTTCTAGTAAAAAACTTAGCGTACAATGAACCTTCCATTTTCTGCTTTGATTTTTGATTTCTATTTTTATTTCAAATGTTCTGATATTCATATTGTGCATATGAACTTTTTAAAAACTCAGATCTTTAAATTTTCATTTTATTAAACTTTCAAGATTTGTGCCTGCAAGGTTATAAAAAAAAACTCAAAGTTTGACCAGCTTATCGGTCGGCCAAGCGAGCCCGCTCAAATATTTATTGATCGACTGAAGTAAATTCAAATCCCGAACGAACTCAAATCTTAAGTTAATCAGATATAAAAAGTTTAGTGAACGGGCTCAAGCCGTAAGCGGAATAAAAAATGGAATAAATTTTCTTTTCTATTTCTAATTTATGTAAGATTAGACTATTCCCAAACATTGTTTATGTGTTCTTGTCCAGATTCATAACATATTTGTTTTTTTTTTAATGCTAATAAAAATTATTTCCATTTTCATTCTGGTGTCCGTCTTTTTGATGTGTAAAAAAATTGCATATCTGGTATTATCAGAAATTATTTTCTGTTGTTTTCTTCTTACATTTTCTTTTCTTAACAAATTTGTGCATTGTGTACTGAAAAATAACTAGCATATTGCATAAATAGTGGTAAAGTAAGTAGAGAACATTCGTTCTCGTTCGCTGAGAGCGAAGACGAAACTTTACCACCCTAAGAACAACATAAAATTAACTACTTAAATACTTTATTTTTTTGTAATAATGTAACCTAAGACCAGTCAAAGAAATGGTTAATTTGAATTTTGATGAAAAGTGTTTTATTACATGCCATAAATAATAAAATTTCTTGAGTTCGCTCTTTTATAACACTGGTACCAAAAGAGCCTTTTCAATTTCTCTGCGTTTATAGTGAAACAAATACAAACTCATATATACTATGCAATTTTTAGGCTAATAGGAATTTAAAATAAATTTTATAATGCCGGTGTCGATAAATAAAAAAACAGAAGAAATGAAACAAATACACACCTATCTCCACACTGACATTTTCAATGATTGCATTATAAAAATAACAAAGACGCTTTTTAATATACAACAATTCATAAGAAATAAAAACAAATCGTATAGATTATATTACTGATATATCTTAATAAATAATCAATGTAAGGGATTGCTGTTTTTTAATGTCGTGGAATGCCGGTGCTTTACGAAAACTTCGCAAAGACGCAACATAAAATAAATTAACAAAATATTTCCAAAAACTTTTTTTTTAGAGTAAAAACAGAGGTATACATTCAGAGGTGAACAAGATAACGATAAACTTGAATAAAAATAATGAAATTGGTCAATAACATAAAATTATTTAAACAATCTAATTCACACATGTTTTTACTGTAGCTTTATATATAGCATTTACATTTCAAATGCTATCATTTCAGGAATAATTACAACCAGACCAAAATCAAGATCAACCAAAACAACTTCGACGCCAACCAAATGAAAATCAAGCACACCCATTTTAAAAACAAGACTAAAGAAGTCAAAATCAGCGTCAACTATTTCAAATAAATGACAACTTTTTCAAATTCAAATACAACCAAATAAACTTCAATAGCAACCGTTTCAACCCGCTTCATCTATTCCAGCTACAACTAATTCAAACTCAGCAACAACCAATTTAATTTAAAAAACAACCACTCTTACATACATAAGGTAGACTGCATACATCATTATTTGAAACATCTGGAAGCTGGCGGCATTAATTTTTTTTTCATTCGATTTTTTTTATACAACACCAGTTTCACTTAATTGTAGCATATAAAGATACATTGGTATCTATTTCAAAAATAAACTCTTTATATATATAATTTCTGAAATGCTGTAAAATAATACTCCCTTTTGTTAATATAAAGGAGTATACATAAACATAAGGATAGTACGGCTCCTCATTAATTAATTAAGAACTTTTAATAGGTTTGCTGTCAGCTCCGGACATATGCGTGAAGCTCTTAAGCTCTCTCTTGCGAAATACATTTTTGCATATATTTTACACACGAAAGTTCTCTCTTGCTAAATAAATTTTTGTATATATTTTTCTCCCGAAAGCTTTTATAGAGAACGTGGCACCGAACTATATCACTATATGAGCTTGTTTTAGTCTACAATAGAAGCACGCCGAGCCGCTTTGTTGGATTTGCCTTTTACATCACATGAGGTGTATTATATTCCCTATTTTTAAGAAAGGAGACACAAATGATCCGGCTAACACTCCTAGGTGTAGTCGGAAAGTTGTTTTCGGGCTTACTTCGCAACGGGGGTGAGTCTTGGCTACACAATTAATAAACTGTTCGTTGTTACAATATCGAGAAATACACGGGCTTTGTGCAATATATGCTCGTAGAATGTAGAACTCGAAAGGATTCAATGTTATATTAAAGAAATAGCGTCTAACGTAACACATTATTTCTTAAAACCAATCGAATTTTTGAATTAAGTGAAAATTCAGATATGGAAATGTATTCCACAAATACCCAGCGTCGCTTGGAATTACAATTCAAGGCACTCGTCATGAATACATCACACGTAAGTCTAATATTTCCAAATTTAGGTCTTTGTATCTATAATTTATGATAAAAAAAAAAACGTCTCTAAGAAAATTCCGTAATTATTATTGAATAGGCTCGATGAAGCATAAATCAAAATATCAAAGATTTTAATGAGATGTAATTTATGTGACAACTGATTGCCTCGGGCAAGCCTGGTGGGCTGATTGTTTATCTTATAAGGAAAAGCGTTAGTAACAATGTTCCATTTCGTTAGCATTAAATGCATCCCCCTTTTTTCAAAGCATTTTAGTTTTACCAGCGCTCATTTTGTTTATTAATTGCTTGCTCTGAATTTATTTTGTTTACATCAATTTCTAAGGTCACATTTAATATGTAATCAATTTCGCCTCGACTTCAGAACAACAAATGTGTGATGTGAGTGTGATTATACATTGAGTCACAGAATAAGCAAAAAGAGATTGCTAATATTTGAATAAATAAATACTGCTGATTAATTCCTGCTAACAGTTTCATTAAAAATGTACTATCCACTTTGAATGTTTTGAGTTATTGGAGAAAAAAATTTTAGAGGTTGACCAAAAGGCAAACATTTCGAAAATAGAAATAAAAATTTTAAAAATATTGCCTTCTTGAAGACGTCGACGTCTGAGCTTACAAATTCCCCATGTACTTTCAATAGTCTAGTTCTAGTGGCTAACTGCGTATTACATATTAAAAGTCCCAAAATTGGCAATTAATTGAGGATGATAATAAAGAGGTAGGTGATGTATTGATTCTTCATATTGAAGAATGCAATTATTGCTCTTACATTATTCCACCATTAAATTGTGAGCCGTATATTAAATGCCACCATATTGGATTTTATGAAAATGTTTCTACAGTTATTCTGGTTGAACTGGGGCCGGTCCATGTAGTTTGAAAACGATGGTCGAACGTTCGAGTTACTATATAAATTCCATAACAATTCAATCGTTCGACAATCGTTTTCGAGCTACATGAAGCGGCCCCTGAATTGGGCAGTCGACTGTCAAAATGTTAATTTTGGCAGCTTTTTATGATAATTTTGTAAGCCTGCTTGATATTTTTCAAATGAATTAAAATAAATGTGATATTAGTACTGGTTTTTACTTATTTCGAACTTACTTATTTACTATTAATAAGAAGCGACATTAACTATTAGTATGTTTCCATGAGCAGGATTGGGTTGAGTTTACTGCAGTACTTTAATATTTTTACCGTCCACTAACTTTAAAATATTTTACTCTTCTGTTATTATTAACACATTACTGACCGGAGACGTTATATGTCTTTTGATAACTGAACGTTGTTGACCGGAGGCGTCATACGACGTTCTTCGATAATTGAACGTTATTATTACAATGATGTCATCCCACAGGAAAAGAAATCAGGAGAACAGGACGTAAAATAACTAAAGCCACTTGTATATTAGCGTATAGCAAATACATATATCAAAGGACTTGGCATCTCCTACAGATATTCTCTGCAAAACCTGAGAATGATACAACAAAATAGGTTTCTATCTGAATAATTGCGGCTTATTAAATGCATTTAAAATTAATTGTAGCCTCAATCCACAGAGTTATTTTTATTTTACTTGCTTTCCTTCCATTCTATTCCCTCTGTTCTATTTTACCCTGAGTTCTAGTTGATTTCGGGGCATCTTACCTTCCCAGACAGCCAAGGGCTGGCATATGAACAAATCTCTCAATTAACTACATTTTTATCTTCCTCTATGATTTCAAATTCGTTGATTCGGTATATATAATATTATACTACTTTAATATATTAATGAGCATATGATTGCTTTGTTTTTTATACTTGGTGAATTTATCCACATTTCTTATTTTATCTGACAATCTGTTAAATACAAGAACCGCTGTATTTTTATTGTGGCTATCTGTTCCTCTGATCTCAGTTAGGATTATGCTTGCTTCAATCATCTTGTTCTTTATTTTGCATACCATTTTAGCTTTTTTACCAACATCAATTGTTTCAAACAAACCCACACGTAGAAGTAAATCTGTTTAAGTTAAAAATTCATTTTATTGCTGCATTCAGGATTTTATGTACGCATAATTGAATTGTGCCACTGCATTGTGACCAGTTATATGAATAAAATGAGATATCAACAATTTATCGTAGCAGTAGGTAGAGAATAGGTAGCTGACTATTTTGGTAAGTGCAATCCCGAACTGGTCCTTATTCCGCTGTTTCTAAAAAAGCCCCTCTGAAGGATCCTCCCTGTTTGACTAATCTGTCAAATAAAGTAGAATGCTCTAAAGGAAATAATACCCACAGGAGTAAAAAAAAAGCATACTCTAGTGATAGATATTGCATTCTCCTCCACAGATATGCTTGTTATACAGTTTATTATATTCTTAAAAAATATTAGAAGACTTTAGAAACATATGTACAAAATTTTAGTTTAGTTTATTCTGAAAAAAACGCTACAAAGTGCATTGAAAAAAAAATTAATAATATGAAAAGCCAAATAACAATACCCTAAAGATTATAAAAAAAAGAGTAATATACATTTGGAAGTAAAGAACTTACATTTCAAGAAAAGAGTATTAACTAAAATTCATTTTAACTAAGGACATTATGTAACAAAACAAATTATTTACATTTACTCATATGCGAGTGTTTCAATATTCGTCAGTTTCTAAAAAAAATCCCCCGGTCAATAATGTACTAACAACAGAAAAGAATTGCTTTGTATCCAAAAACCCTTCCAGTCCTCATGTTTTCCCCCTCCTTAGCCCGGCCAGTTTCGTTGAATTTAACTGAGTTCAACGAATTTCAACTCAACGCCAGTTTCCCATTATTGTTAACCTGAGCTCAACTCGATCTCAACCTTGCATGCAAACATATTATATTCTAATGATAGCCAATCCTTTTCCTTTTTAATACAATGACTTCTATTACTTTTCTTGTTAGTATTTCACATATTGAATAAAAATCATTAAATAATATTGCTTAAAAGAAAAAATACTTATTCCCTAACTACTGTGTCAATTTTGAAAGCTATAATATGTAATACGTAACTGCAAAGCTTCCCAAAGACGATATTGTTTCTTTTAAATTTGTCCTTAAATCTAATTTTTTTAAGGACGTTTTCAGCAAATCCCTGCCGTCAACTGCAGGCAGATTTGCAGTCAAGTGTAAAATAATTCTTCAAAAAATATACCCCAGTTTGCTCAGTTTATTATCTTACCATTCTACCACAAATGTGTATTATATTATTGAAGAATAATAAAAATATCAGTCCTCAATCGATTGATTTCTTGAAAGAGTACCTCTTGAAGCGACTCAATTTCAAGTGATGTCTGAATTAAATCTATAATGATTCTACAATTGTGATACCAAGAATATTTTTATCCTTTTTTTAACGAAGTTGAAGGGCATTTAACAAATTACTTGAAAGTCTACTTGAAATAATTCGAACAGAAATGAAAAATAACTTAATCCCCCCTTAAAGCACACATATCTACAATTTAGGTGGGTCCTTCATAAAGTACATTGCTCTCTAGACCTGGCCGACAAATTGCGTTTTATTTGTCTAATTTGAAAGGCAGGAAAGATCGATAAAAGTTGATAGCACTTTGTTGCTGCTTGTTTACAAGAACGTATGGGGAGCTTTTTATTCTGGGCGAAAGACACTCTAAACCTTATGAATTTCGACGGAGAGAACATGTGAAATTTAATTCAAAGATTCAATTTACAATTCCACACTTGTGAAAGTTCTTCTGAAACAGACAATCTAAAGTAAAATTAGAAATTCTAATATCGCCGAAGTTTTTAGGTATTCGAGTAATATGTCGTGACATCAGCGGCAATTTTTAGACAAATGTCTAATGCCTGTTACTTAACTACTGTTCCCTAGTTTGTATCCGCCCTCTTTAAGTTCACCAATATTTTTGCATAGAGTATAATTAAGTAAAAATAATAAATATAGAATAAATGATAATATTGATCACTCTGTCCTCTGGTGAGGGCGAATTGCTGAATTACATTACAGACGAGCAACCTTGAAATACAATAACTTCAGTTATTGATTTTTTTACACACCTCGAATTTTATTTTGTATCGTATGGAGATGATAAAAAAAATAAAAAATCACTAATCACAATGGTCACAAATGTTTGAAATAAAACTTATTTTACAATGAACACAATGAAATATTTTGCAAAAACCTTTTTTTACTATAAATAAGAATTTTTTGCTATGAATAAGAATAATAAAACCCGCGGCTTTAATCGAGGATTCTATATGTTTTTCCACACATGCTGCCGCTACTCCTATTGATTCTGGTGGATTCTGAAGCATCTAAGGAATAATTTACAGTGAGCAGAGAACCTTGAACAATTTACGAATACCAGGAGGATTCGAAATTGCGATATCATTAACCATGACCTACCTAGAAAATTTCTCAATATTATATCCTTAACAAACTACATTTTTTATCCATTTTCTCAAAAAGTGCTAAAAAGTTAATTTCATCTCATTATTAAAGGTATTCCTTTTGCCTTTATTTTTTTTTCCAGGTATTGCTTAAGCTCAGGGCACAACCCTATGATGCACACATCACAGCTTAGGCGAAGGGAAACTTGTAGGGAAGAGAGGATGGGGAAATTTTTAACCTGGCAAATGTTGCTAGAGAGCCACAGTTCCGGCATGAAATTATTCTATAATATTCTGCAATATTTGTCTAAATATAGATGGGTCTAAGGCGCCTTCTAAGGGGGTATTATACACCTATGCTGCTGTCATTGGAAAATATGCGTACACAAAAAATGGAGTTAAAGTAAAACTAATTGTTAATCAACGAACATTAATAAAAAGCATAATTTTGCCGAAAAATCAAAAATATTCACAAATAATTCGAACAGAGGTAGAAATTATTTTAGTATAATTTTTACGTACATCTAAAAAAGAAGGTTGGCCACTTTTTCTTAGAGAGAAAATGAATTTGTTAACTTTCAGAAATAGCATACTCTCCACGGCATAGGCGTAGAACAAGTAACAGAAGCTGGATAGTCAGCTCTTACAACGGGTAGTGATCTGAACGGGTTTTTTCAACTGTTTGTCCAGCGAAACCTCTCCGGACAGCACCTATCTGCCTAATTCTGTGCTGTAAGCAATTATACACTTCACAATCTGCAGCTCTCGAGCAAGGCATCGCTATACAAAAAGTAGAAAAAGCCGTTTATTGTGTATCGTAGGAGCTAAGAAATCTTTATGTCGATGGTGCAGGTTTTAGACCACTTCAACGTAACAAAAAATATATATAGTTCTCACAGAATTTTCGGATAAGTCTATTTAGTGCACCACGTGTTACATAAACTGTAAACAAAAATGATGTTCCTAATGAAATTCCAAGAAAAGGGATTTGTCAATTATATAAACATCTGGTCGTGCGAATTTCGTTCCTTTCCATCAAAGAGTAAAATCAAGTGCATAAAAAATTGTGTAGTGCTATCTTTATATAAAGTTCTCTATAAAATGTACAACGACAAATTTTATTTTTCCACAGTAACTTTACGATAAAAAAACGACAATTTTTAAAGTACCTACTTTTCAATTCATTTGGACGAAACTGTGGTGTTAACTTTATACACCTATTTAAGAAATGTAGTTAAATTTCTCCAAAAATAAAGGGCAAAGATCTGTTTTCTTTCGAAGAGAAATATTACACTGTTTGTATTGTGATCAATACTTAAACTATTTTTATTGTTATTTATCTCGGTTGTAAACAACTTTGTACATGCAAAGATCACCCGATTGCGGCAAGCATTCTAGATCATCGTATGATCTGGGTGAACATCAATTGGGCGAAAAGTATATAGCCTCTTGTATATAACACTGCTATCGGATGATGTAGGCATTGAGATAAGGCTGAAATTGTGAGAGGACAAGTTTTAAATAAACCTTTGCAGCATACAGACGCATTGTCCAGCTTCCTAGTCCCTTAGAAAAACAAGTTAACTCCTTACAGAAAGGTGTTCAGTAGCGCCTCTATTCAAGGACTATATATAGAGATGACTCATCAAGAACGGGATAAATATATAAGTTGGTATTATTGTAAATCTATCGTAAATGACATATCTTGATCTTGAACTCAATGGAAATAACAGTTAATGTCGTAGGCCAGCATGAAATCCAAAAGACGTGGGGGAGTGAAATGTTATACTTTCAGAATTTTTGTCCACGGTAAATATTGGATATTTCTTGTCTGAAACTACATTATTACTCGTTCAAAGACTCTTCCGAATGCTTTCTGTTTTGTTAATTTTGTGGCAAAATGGATAATTTTCACATTTTAAGAATATCATAAACATGTATCTTTTATTTTATTGCGGCATAAACTAATTCCATATTTCTTTTTTTATTAAATTGAAAAACTGATAAAACAAATAGTACTTGACAAAAATAAACTCATGGTTTATAAAGTTTACATTCAATACGCCTTTCTCTATTGTTATGACATTCATGAAAAAATCAAATACATATGCTAGACTCCCCGTAATAATTTCTGCCCAGAAATAATACAAAATGACAATTTGTTCAGAAAGCTTCTTCAGTTTTTATGTGTAAACAAAAAAATTGTGAATTTGCGCATTTATTTAGGAGCTATTTAATAACATGTTCTTTTTTCATCGTAATCTGAGTTCTAAAATGCTTACCTATGCCCAATATAAGTTCTCAAGAAATCTGAGTTGCATTGGAGATCAAAGAAGCAAATCCGTGACTTTTTTTAATGGTAATATTTGCCCATAAATTAAAGAGAAAGATACATTTCTGTTTAACAGCAGGGTGTAATGCCATTCTCTTAAAGACCTTCAAAATGAAATACAATATTCTCAATACAAGCAGTCGATATTTTTATTAAGATGATGCTGAAGAAATTTACTTAAGGTTTTATTTAATGTAACCGATTACTCCATATCTCTTAAATTTCGATGATAATTGCGATGGAATGTTTAATACTGCTCCAAATTTGTACATATTTCAAATAGTTCTCCAATTTTCTGATTCAAAAGATTTTACATGTATAATATAAAATTAATGCAAACGGATATTTATGGCCAAGTTCAATGCACAGGCGCCACATTAAGCAGGTACAATTGCTTACAACTTTTTATGTGCGTCATAAATCTACGACAAAACAATGCCCACTTGTTTCAAATAAAAGAACAAATTCCGGTCAAATTTTGATTTGTGAATTGCCGGAACTCGGTCCCGCTAAGATAAATAAGACACCAGAGACTAATTCCTTTTTATTGTTTGCATATTAAAAAGGCTTCGAGCACTTCCATTGATATTTCGTGACTTGATTCATAAAATTAATTTGAAAAAATACCAGCCGACATAATTTCATTGCCAAATATTTTATTGTTTCGGCGAAGTAAAGTTTTTTATAATATTTATGAGAAATAAGAATTTTAGATCACCTTGAAAGCAAGACAAACTCGATCCAAACGATGTTATCTTACCTACCGACTGCATCTAACTGAGCTGAAAATTGACTTCTAAAAAATGTATGTACGTATTTGTAGAAGGAGGCACTTTTATTATATCTAATACTATATCACTCCACTTCTTTTGTGTCTCATTACCGCAATTAAATTTACCTTGCGTATTCCATAATTATTACTGGCTTAATCGATAAATTAATGGTCACAACCAGCGATGAGTACCTATTTCTTGAGACATGTTGCTACAGATTATACTGGTTAAGGTTTATTACGGATTAATGCGATAAATTCCTGCTTTGAGAGGGAAATTGTTTTGAAATGGCTTTAACAATAACAGGTCATCTGAATCTTATTTATCTGATAATATAGCTCAGATTTTGAACCCGAAAAAGACAAATGTAATTTTTGTTATGCATCCAAAGCTTAAGGGCTTTGGTTATGATACGAACGCAGGTTTAACAGGAAAAAAAAGAAAAACGATAAGGAATGCTATGATTAATTGAGTTAAGAAAGTGTCTGATATAAGACGCTAGACATTTCAAGCCTGTCGCTTTCAGTCTGAAAAGGAAAATGTAGCGACGAATTCTTTTAACCCCTTAACCTACAACATCGAGTCTCACTCGTGGTCGCTTGATTGGGCCAAAAACGATAACATCGAACCTCACTCGTGGTCGCTCGATTGGGCCAAAAACGATAACATCGAACCTCACTCGTGGTGAGTCGTTTAGGGCAAAAATTATAACATAGAGTTAGGCGCGCGTGGTGTTCGTGAAACAGAAGGGCAAAAAGCTTTTTTTCTCATTTATGTATTGTCATTAGTCCTATGCGCACGCAGCTATATTTTATAAATAATTTTGTGAAAACCCTTAAAAATGTCTTTAAAAAGAAAACTTAGTTTGGATGAGG
>QYTT01086504.1:0-12663 GCA_006980735.1 Dasypogon diadema
CCGCATACTTAATAATGTTACATTTTAACCCCACAAGCTTTAGATCATCAGTATACATGCGAACAAAAGTGGGCCCAAAATTGAACCTAGCGGCACGCCCAGCGACAATCTCATGGGATTCGAGATCTCACTCTTTGTCTGCACACCCTGTAGACGATCATTAATACAATTTTTCAGCAAGGTAATAGACATACCAGCGATTCCGAAGCAGGCCTCTAATTTTTTAAGAAGGACATTATGGTCGACCGAGTCAAAGGCTTTACTGAAGTCCAGCAAAACAAGCAGAGTAGCTTCATCGGAATCGATACTGTTCCTGATGTCCTCATTCAATCTTAATAGTGCAGAAAGAGTACTGTAACCTTTACGAAACCCGTTTTGACTTGAGGACAATAACTGGTATCTGTCAAGGAAAGCCGTAATTTGATTATGAATTAGCCTCTCTAAGACTTTTGATGAAAATGGCAAAATGCTAATTGGTCTGTAATTGGAAGGCTGACTCTTTGAAGGGGTTTTAGAGCTTTTTGGGACCGGAATAATCTTAGCAATTTTCCAAGCGTCAGATATTGACTTTTTAATCTATTCTGGAATTAATAATTACGGTTAAATTTATATTTTTTTAATTAAAAGTATTCCACCAATTACTTTTCGTTTTGTGTGCAATATATGAAGCCGTTTTCGTTTTTGTTTTTTTTCGAAAAAGTAGAACACTTCCTCTATTAATTTCCTCCTTATATCCTTCACACATTTAGAAATCCATAATTCCAGCTCATTCATTGGAACTATACTTTCATCATTGTTCACATAATAGTACAACGGTATTCGGTGAGATGCTTTTACAAAGCCTTACCACTAAATGATGCAAATGCATCGTATTTTCATTTCGCGAAATACGTGGTGGTTTCCATTTATGAGCATTACATACATCATTTGGGGGAGAAGACATGTGAGTGCAGTGGGCTTTACATTACCTTTATGATTGTGTTATATTCCACCAACGCGTAATTACCTTAATAACGTCAATTACAGTGGCCGGGAAAAGGTAGGTTAGATGAAACACGTCGTCCTCACTAATTTTCCCCCTTTTCGGAAAATGTGTCTTGCACGAGTGATGAAGGTAGGTAAATTCAAGGTATTTGATTTAAGGAATGGCAACGCCAGTGGGTTTTAATTTCTAAAATATGTAGGTTTTAGTCATTTAAATATTTAATAGGAAGAAATTTTAGACCTTTTGTATTCGGGGAAGTTGTTTACGGTCGGTTTCGTGTGTGAACCTTTTCACTGAGAAACGTTGTCACTCAATTTTAACGTGGATTAGGGAAAGATTTTTTCTTCCTAATTCTTGAGTAGATTTGAAAATTATTTTGATTAACCGCAAAATTTAAATTTATTCAATACAGATGCCATGTAACAATTATATAATGATGAAGGTAGCGATTATTTTACAACATCCTCTTTTTTAGTTTAAGATTACAAACTAGTAGGAGAAGTAACATTTTTATTGAAACTGGAATCAAATTAACGAACGAATGCAAAATTAAATAAAATTATTTTTCGATACACATAACCAGTAAATAAAATCACTATTTATTCAGCAATAAATGTCGTTCTCATTATTGGTTAAAATTATGAAATTTCAAAAACCAGTAATGGGCACCTCAAGTAAAGAAGGCCGGCTTGTTTTAAAAATTAATTTTACTTAGAGATAATGGAAAAAGCCAGAAAAAGTTCATGCTGGATAACAGAGGACAATAAAATTATTTTCTTAAATTAATATACTTGAGAATATCCTTTAAGGGTGATAAATATTAAACGTAACAAAGGGAAAAGGCACCACTAATAATAATTCCTAAAAGACCGTCAGCGAACCCTCATATAAATTGTTGCTACATCTAAAGTACCTACCTGGATAAGTTTTCTATACACAAAATGCAAACCCAATCGAGGCTAACTGATTGTTAAAATTAAACAAGAAATTATTTATAAAACAGGAGTAAAGAAAATGACTTGTAGGCCGCCTTGGGACACCTTCGGCTTTGTTGTTGAGTAAATGCACTGAAAAAATTATAAAAGAAGGACACTTAATTGCAACTAGAAGTCCAAATTCCTACACTGGAGGGACCCTATTGAAAGCTATTATAGAAACTGAGAATGAAGGCGTTAGTGTTGCCGGAAATATATTCTAATAAGTATTAAAAAAAATACTCTTTTGATCAGAGCTGGGAACATATATTTTGGGCTGTCACCAAATGGCCTTGAAATATGTTTTTGATGAGATACTCCAAAAAGGCCTACCTAAGGACAACTAATGGTCAAAACGTATATAACCATCTCTGTTAGAAGTTCCTCATACTTAGGAATGAAGTTAAAATAAAATATTTTTAGTACAATATAGAATTGATCAGAATCAGAGCCAGAGTTAAAGCGGAATTTAACAGTCATGGTTTTTGTTACTGGGGTGGCATTGTTGTACATATAATAGCATACGCTTATTAACAAAAATATTTCAGAGAATTTTTTGGAAGGTTTGGTGTGGTAGAAATCACAACAATTAAGCTTATGATTTAAAATGTATAACGGTGTTATCAAATATTATTTCTGGGAAATACAAGATATACAGCGACCGATAAAAGGTAACACACTGTAATTTCGCTGGATTCAGTAACGCCTAATTTATCCTCGACCAGTCATGAATCTTACAGAGATCCTCATTAGGATTCTGTATATACTGTATGCAATCTGGTTCGGAGGTACAGAAAAATATAATTGAGCATCATCCGCATACAAATGAGCTTTAGCGAAACGAATTGATGAAGGAAGATTATTGATGTATAAACTGAGCCAAGAATAGATCCTTGTGGAACTCCAATTAGCACTTATTAACAATTTATATTAGTTTTCAATTTGGTTCCCGTGTTTTTTAAGCAGATTTGTGCCCTTCTTAAAATGATTTTTGGTATATCCACTTGCTGCAACTCTATCTTTAGCTCCTGGCAGGCATTGTCAACAGTTTGCTATTTCTTGCGAATAGACACTATCATTTAAATACCACCACAGGTAGTAGTCCATTGGTGTCAAATTTGGTGACTGTGGTTGCCATTGACTGGGATCATCTCCTATGATATTTTTCATTCAGCCAATTTTTTACTTCTATGGTATTATGTGGAGGTTCCCTGTCCTGTTGAAATATCATACCTTTTCGTATATTCAGAAATGCATCTCCCAAAAGCCCGGGAAGAATGTTTTCTAGAATGTTTAGATATGTTGTTGAAATATAGGGTGCAATAAGATAACTATCCATAATACTTTGTGTAGAAACAGTGGATCTCTTGAACTCTTTTCTATGATTGTATTGTAGAGGTCAATGCGAAGTTGGTGGTGCGATGAAAGAATTTGCTCCATCAGAATGTCCTGGTGAAGTGCTAAGGGTGAAACCCATTTCTCCTAAGTATCCACCATACCGTTACTTGCCCAATGCCTAATTTGTTGGCAATGCTACGAAATTAGAAAAATCCTTTCCTCATTATTAACGTCCTATGAATTAGAACAACTCGATTATTAAATTTAAATAATTAAGTTAAGGGGAAAAAACTATGTTTAAGATATACTTACATGAGATTTAGGTAGTGGTAGCTAAAGTATATTAATTCCACTCGCAAATCTGAAAAATTAATTGCGACTTTAAAAACCCTCAGACATCACACCCTCCATTACAAGCGTGCATACTATACTTTACAAAAACATCATAACTTGAGCGATTAAAATTTTATGATAATCCCAATCAATTTGTCAAGAGTACGAACAAAAGTCTCATTGTTTCGTGTGTAATCCTTAATTCCACACAATATCGCGTGTTGAGCCTACACACTTTTACCTGAATCATTGAGAAATCAATGACTTCGTGACAAATTACACGCAAAGTGGAGCCTGTATAAAAGCATTTTTACACCCGCCCTGAAGATCAATTATTCAGATGAGTTTTGCCAGAAAATGATTTTTGATTTATTTGAATGCGATCCATAGCTTTTGTGCTTATGGCTGACATACTCTCCGTTTATCTTTCGGCTTTTGAGTGTGAGTACTAATGGGCAAACAGTTTGGTTGAATAAAATGTTTCGGCAGCAGATTATCACCTCATTCCCTCAGGAAGCGGAGTGTACAAAGTTATCAGACACCGGAAAAAAGGATGTTTATATTTTAAAGGGTCAGGTCATCCGGGCGCTTCTAGATGATGGATTGCTAACAATAAAACAATTTCCATATTCATGTGGTATATAATTCTCCGGTGACACATGAATTTTTAGAGATTCTGGTATAGTCTGCTCTGCGATCCAAAATATTTACATTTTTTCCACTTTTTAACTGGCTGAGTTATTTCGTTGAGATGACAATGATATATATGCGCGAAATTAATATTTAGCTTGTACTTAAAATTTATACAGAGGAGCCACCACTTGTACGTACCCGCTTCTACTGCCTTTGTTCTGATAGCGAGTAATCCCCAACTGATTCACGAGCCAAGTGAATTTAATTTCTAGAAACATTTTTTCCATAGGTAATCTCTGCGGGGTAGTCAGATTTGAAAATGAAATGTGACGAAAATAGCACAAAAATAGGAATTTAAACCTCTTATCATTCCCTACATGCCGAGAGATCCTCTGCAGTACAACAATGTGTAAATTTATGTTCTTCGCTTCTATATTTAGGGAAAATTAGGTTATAAAATATAATATAGTAGACTTCTGCATTCTAGTTGTTGAAATTTTAAAGAGAGTAGTACTTGTCATGAAAAGATTTCATCATTAGGAGTGTTTCATATGATCTGAATAAGGAAAAGATCTTCACCTTCTCGGAACCACACTTTAGGATCAGGAAAGAAACTTTAGGATAGAAAAGACATTGTTCAAAGATCACCAAAGATAAGAGGAAAGGTTTACCTTTAATCCTTCAAGCTAACAGTTTTCTAACATAAATTTAGGAACGTCCACTTAAAGACTGTAAGCAGCATTTGCATAATCATGAAAAAATATATCTAGGTATATTTATTCAGCAAAAATTTAAATTGTACAATTTTTGAAAATTTTATTTACTTTTTGTAAAGAGTAAGTGATCGTCTTACAATCGCCACTTGTCAATCAATAATTTAAGATGCAGTTCGCAATTTCATAGCAATTCTATATTTTCTTCCCTTAAGACCAATGCTTTCAAACCAAAAGTCACTATAGGCCTATGCCTATGATATGGACATGTAAATAATATTAAATTTAAAATATATCTAAAAGTGATACATTTATAAACCAAAGTTATAGCACACTATAGTACATTGATCCGGTTCGAAGGACCAATGTTTGTCAAGAAAGTTAATGTTGAGGAACTGTTACCTGTGGTGGGGGGAATTCTCACATAGATAAACCAAGATTGTCTTCTTGCAAACAAGAGTTTATTTATTGGGAACCCTTACCGCTGGTGGGGGTAATTCGAAATAAATAAACTCGGTGAAATCCTGCTAAAAACTGAACTCTTTGTTATCATTATGCTATTTATATACATTTTTTCGCTCAATTTTTACTTAATTCTAACTCTTAATTCTCTAAAGTATCAGATGGTCAGACAATGTGATGGGAATAAATTATTTCGTGAGAAAGTGCAAGCTAGCACAGGTGAATAAAAATTTTCCTAGAAGAGGATCACCCTTCTACTGTGAACGAAAATTTTATGGAAATGTAGAAGTTTGAGGCGTGCTTAAATTTTAGAATTTTTCTCCGTCATAGTTGGAAATACCAAGTTGCTGCTAGTGAGTGTTTTAGCCAGCTTTCGATTTTTTTTCATAAAAATACTTGTTTAGACCTTTAAGGTACAATTCGTATAATTGCAAAAATTCAATGTATTCGTAACCCTAATCTAATTTGTATAAAAGATAATTTGATAGCGTTTTATGGACATATTTAATGAAGAATACCAATTTTACTCTAATGGGGTCAGACCCCTTAAGAACAAACGCTGAATACTGAAGGTTGTTTTGCAGAGATATCCCGAGGGTAACTAAAGCGGTGGAAATTCCCGTACCAGTGTTGCCAAGGAGGTGGATGTATTTTCCTCAAAAGAAATACTGTAGTCCTTAATTTACAACAAAATCCCCCAAAAATATTTAAATCGTATAAATAAGAAAATATTAAATATCAAATTTAAGATACTTATAATTACTTCTAGATTATTGCATTAATCATTAATTTCGGTGGCTCAAAAGAAAGAACTCTCCCTTTCAACTTTAATTCCGTCTTTTGTATGGAAAATCGAATAAATCGTGTCAGTGTTGAATTTATTTCGAGATTCTGTTTTGAATATGTTTAAATTACTAAATATGTGGTCAAATTTACAAAAATTGGGATATTTAAGACTGATTTTAATACATTAACTGCTGAACTTTTATGGTGGCCCATGACCCCTATATACGTATGGGATGCTTTTTAGTTTAGTTTAAATTATTACTGCATCTCTAAACTACAAGCCATGCACAAAAAATAGCAAGAACACTAAACTCTTTTTTATATATGCTTTAAGATAGGCAAAATTGGGCTTGTATACTACTCGTCAGCCCAAGTAGTGCTATCTTGAGGGCTTCATAAAATCCGTGACATCAGCAGTAAACGCGTTAAATTCGGGGACCGAACCAGTTTTCTTTTTTTAAAAAGCTCTCTTTACTTATTACTCCTAGCCGATAAT
Source organism: Dasypogon diadema (assembly GCA_006980735.1). Taxonomy (NCBI): domain Eukaryota; kingdom Metazoa; phylum Arthropoda; class Insecta; order Diptera; family Asilidae; genus Dasypogon; species Dasypogon diadema. The sequence goes on from QYTT01086504.1 coordinate 6,721, forward strand.
AATTTGGAGCCAAGGAAAACAAGTTAAAGGGCTTGGTATTTTTTCTGGGAAAAATAAAAAGCTGGCTGGCTTTTTATTTTTTTGAGCTGAGAATAATAATTTTTAGAGCTTGTTATTTTTTCGAACAAATATATAACTGCCAACTTGGCTTTTTGTTTTATTAAGTGGGAATTTTCTTCGGAAAAATTGCACCGTAGATCATTCAGAATTATTTTTAAGAAGAAGAAGAATTGGTTTTAAGTGATGTATTTTCCACTTTTAGACAACATAATTCACGCGTAAGAAATTAAAGACAAGTTCATTTTTTTTAATTTCAGAAAAAATACACATTACATACATTTTGAATAATGGCCTTAGCTTCCTGTACTTCACGCTTTACATGTTTTAGGTCAACTGGAAATCAATTGTAGTGCTGAATGGGCGAATGAGAAGGAAAACAAGGAGTGGTCCCGTAAGGCTAAAAGGGGATACCATAGCTTCGGCTATAATTAAATCTATAATAATTTTATCATAAAAAATGGTGAAAGTGCAGCTTTTCGACAATTTGTCTTGTGGATTTTGAGAGAGTGCCAGCGACTAGTTTCTTTTTTTAAGACAAAAATGGTTGTAATTTTACAACTCCGGCTTGAAAAACTTTAAAGTCAAGCTGGCTTTTTATATTTGCTTGTAACCAGCTTTTAAAACTTGCTACTTTCGGCTCGAAAAAATAAAAAGCCAAGTTATTTTTTTTCTTTTCCCGAAAAAAATTAGCTAAAGAACTCCTATTTGTAAAAAAAAGCTAAATTTTGGAAAGCTTTACAGGAACCAAAAGAGGACTGCATGAACAACATTTTGGTATAGTTTATTTAACTATACGATTTTTAGTTTTGAAATTAAAAAATACAAGTTATTTTCGGTCCCTGGTTAAATTAATGTCTTTTGCAGTATGTTTTTGAATATAAACTTTGGTAAAGTCCATGAACCTGGTGATCCAGTAAAGCATGACTTTTCCATTTATTATCAAACGTTTGAAGGTCTAATGATGCCAATGATTTTATTTTAAAAGCAAGGCACCCGCTAAGTTCAATTTTATCAATTATTACTTCAAAAATGTCATGAGAAAAATTGAATCGATTTTTTATTTATGTAACGACTTCTACATAAACAGCTAAACGATTTTTCAAAAGTCTATTGGTTTCTATGTCCTCTGGTGTCGTTGACTCAATTTCGTTTAAAGTTTATTGTAAGCATCCTTAATATTTGAGTACAAGTGAAAATCTCTGTGATTTATGTTTTCTAGAGAATATTTCCACTTCTTATGGCATTCGTCTGTAAGAAATTGTTACATATAAGTGCTTTAGCAGTTTTTCTACTTTGGGTTTTACTTTATGTGGGAGAAGAGTTTCTACTTGAAAAAGTTTATTGAAGTCATTTAATAACCGTAGATAATATGACAAGAACTTCAAATACACTTTAATAAATTTATAATCCATCGTTTTAAGCATATTTTCTGTCGTCCTTGATGGATCTTCGAATATCTGAATTCTAAAGTAATTTGTGCATTTCTAGATTAAAGAATTCTTGGAATCCAAAATTTCTTGCAAGACCTTCAATGGATCACGGAAATTTCAGAGAAGCTTTGGACGTCGCCAACCGAATCATATTTAATGCACACTACATATAGTAACGAAATCCAACCATTACATTGGGAGTGTGGGTTGCAAAGGTAATAAAGTTTTCCAAAGCTAAGAAAAAGAGCTATTAGATTTTTAGGATATTATCTCCTAACGATATCCCTTACCAGATGTCCAGCCTAGGACGTAATATTCTCTTCTTATGAATGTATACTTTAAATTTCGAATCTCAATCAAGGTAACATTGATATTTTCGAAATCCTGTTTGAAGGTAATAAATATTACTTCTTCTGGTTTTTCTTTAAGCTTTCATTTTATTGTCCTTATTTGAAAGCCCACTTTATTCAATTTTAGGTTGATAAGTGTTAGGAATATATGAAAAATATACGTAAAAATCGACTTAGTTAGAACTACCCCCAAATTCCTCAAAATTTAAATTCCCCACAGAATTCCTCCAGAGAACAGAAGTTCCCCATATTTTGCACAAATCGGCAACACTGTTCCATACGTGGTTTATCGACCAGTGGTGCCATACATCATTAACTGCTGAGGATCGCAATCATTGAAGAGACACTGTCGTAGTGGACCGACAAACCTGATAGTGATGGAAAAACAGGTTATGTTGGTGTTTAATTTAAAATCATTTCAGTTTTTTTAGCTATACATTGTGAATTACTATCTGCAGCCTAGGAGATAAAATCATCCAAACAGCTTGAAAATGTAGGTGTTTGACGTGTACAATATTTTGACAAACTATTACTGAACTAACGCTGCAGACACCAATGAAATAGTATCTACCCCTAGATAAGATCAACTGTTTATTATTAGTTTACACAAAGCTATAAACGAACTGAACGGCTGAAACTTTTAATTTGTTCCCAAAGAAGTAGGATATCCCCGTTAATTTTTGAAATATCAGTATAATATTTGGCATACACATTCTGAAAAATACATACTTTAGGAACCAGTAAAAAACGATTATATCTTTAGACCCAATCATCTGGCATTTGCCGTTAATTCCATATCCCAACAATATTTCTGCAGAGATGCGGTCTGAGCAATACAAACATGTATGCAATTAATAACGACTATAAGCAGACAGCAATTTATCAAACTAAAAACCTCTGGGTAGAGTTTCCCGATTTTAACCAACAAATGAAAAGAGTACAGATTGCACAACATATTATATTCCTGAAATATTTATCGAAAAGAAATCATCTCCGCTGGCTTATGCTAACACAACAACAACAACAACAACAACAAAACAAGAGCAACATATTCAATTTAGTTTTTATATGCAGTTATTACTTCACAATCACACACGGATCATAAGAATTAAATTGAAATCAGTTTTCCATTGTAGGTAGATACGCAATTTTTCCATCAAACTGAATTGTATGGATACGTCCGGATTCCATAAAAACTAAAATTGAGAACAGTTTTCAACCAGACAACAAAAAGGCTAACTGCCATCCCTTTCCGCCATAAAATTTGAAGAGAAGTAGGTATGTAATACAAAAATGAAAATCAAATCCAAGGCAGAGAATCCAGGAAGTGTATAAAGGAAATGTTTTCCCATTTTCTCAGCCTCTTTGATATCCTTCTCAAGTTTGAGTTTTTGTGGTTATGTTGCAATATCACGTGATTTATATACAAGTATCTTGTGTGTAGTTAAATAAACGGGGGAATGGCCTGCCAGTTAGCGGCAATCTTACAGCATAAGCCAATGTTATGCATCTCTTGGTGCATATCTCTGTTATTGAATTTAAGCCAAACATAATATTGACAAAAAATAAAAAATTCAGTCCATTTTAATGTCGTCGTATCCATAAAAAGCGCTTTTAAAAAATATTTTACGAGTTAAGATGACAAAAAAGCAGATCATTGAAACTGGTAGAATCTGAGTTAGATGGCTTTTTACAAAGGAAACTTTTTGGAACATGACTCGGATTTTTCTAACTAAAGTATGCATCGACACAGCATCGAATTGCAAAAGTTTCCCAAATATCAGATATCAATTAAATGTGCTTTCAACATGTCTAGTTTCATTATTAATCCTGACAAAGGAAGATGTACACATTTTCAGGATAGCTAAGGATACAGTCACCTACATGTATCTTGGAAGAAGAATCTAAGATAAAGAGCAAACCACAAAGCTCTGTGTGATGTGAGTGATTGACGTTGTAGGGTGATATAATTCTGTGGTGGGATTAAATGGTCACCCAGATGAAAGGAGTACTTATGAGGGTTTATAAATACACTGGACAAGTGTCAAAGAATTAAATTGTTATCTTAATCTTAGATGATGTAATAGCATTTAAATAATTTGAGTTGAGTGTTGTGCAGAGGACATGACATGACTTATTTGAGGCTGTTAACAAATGAAATGTAATATAGGGTCTTAGACACCTCTATGGCAGTTACTCAGTAGGCGTTAAGATTTTTCCTTTCATATTGTCAAACCATAGCAGATGGTATTTTCCACTTTCCACGGTAACCCTCAGGGTTTCACTTCAAGGCAAACATAAGATTGTTTACTTTGAACACGTGATCAAGCTATCTAACTCTGCAGACTTTATGAAATTTATTTTTTTGGGAACCACCCAAAGGTCCTTATAATTTATGGTTCATTCTTTGCCTATATCCACGATTTTTGTCTCGTACTACGCCGAGTAACCATACATAAAGCACCAAACTCTTCGCTAAAATGCTCCCAGTCCTCTCTTACTATACTTGCAAATGCTACTGGAAAAGCAAGCAACAAAGCTGCTAAGTATAAACAATTGCAGATAGTTCTACGGCTTTGCATAGGGTTAGGGTAGTTCCTCCAAATGTAGAACAAAGCATTATTATTATGATAAATATCTTGTTAAGGGAAAAGTAAAACCCTCATTCATGTGCAAAACGTTAAGAGCCCAGTATGACGACGAATCCTTGTCAGATGTAAACACTTGTAAACGGAACAATGACTGCATCCCAGGTATACAGATTGAGACTGTTGACAGAATTAATTAAGCTTGTTTATTCAGATCAATTCATTACAAAAATTACATTAATTTTGAGTATAAGAATACTACGAGCCTATTTTACTTCACACCTGAAACGAAAAGAAATAGAACGAAATCCACCTTTTTGTGAATATGATATAAACGTAGCCATTGGTATAATATTCAGCGAGTTTTGCTTATAGAACTCTTCAGAAAACCACAAATATTTTCTGAAGAGTACGGTTCAGTTCTCCTTCTGTGAGCTTATGAAACACCTTTAAAAAAACCGTTGCCAATTTCACAGAAAAATTAATTTCTTCCAGGGAATTAATGTATCGTGATGGAGATTTTTCAAGAGTGTCACCATCATCGTCATTGGTGCAATTTAATTTTTCATGGATTTTTGCCGCTATGATCATTTCACCACTTTACATATTGCAATTTCTATATGCCCGGCGCGGCTGCTAAATTCGTGCCTCAAACTAAAGCTACTAATAAAACTTCATCGGAAATCTTCTGGCCTTCTAACGGCCAGGTACTGAAGACATCCTTAGTGATAGCCATTAATTCGAATAGAGTCTCTAACTAGATGTTAATCAAAACCAAGCGAAGATGCAATGGTGCTCTAGCCTGAAAAAAGTCTTTAAGCCCTTTTGTATTTTCGTCTCCTGTCTAAAAATAGACATACTATGCCGACTCGGAGCCAATTTTATCTGAATTTTTAAAGGAGTTTTGAAATTACAAACCCATCATCACCTTAGGTACAAATCCGCACTTATCTCAGATACAATCTTCTCATCCGAATCAAGGCCCATTGGATAACCTCAGATGCGACTGAACTCCTCCAACACAGCCACGAAAATTTCAGCCGAGCCAAAACCCGCAACATATTCAGAGGTGCCAACATATCCAAACAGTGTTACCAGATATGTATTTCCAGCTGTCAGAACCTAAACCTGGCAGGTATTTGTTAGATGCAAGTTTTTGTGATCGGCAAGAATAAAAATTTTCCATATTTTCAGTCTTGGACTTGGATGAGCGTATTTTGATATTGCGTCAGAATAAGATCTAAGCCTCAGATTAGGTCAGAGATTTGACCTTAGTCTGATGGTTCAGATTAAGTCGCGGTCTGAGCCTCAGGTTAAGCCATTTTTGGGATTTACCATTTTTCGAAAATAAAATGTGTTTCCGCGTCCGGAAGGTGAAATATGGCTGTATTTTCGAACTGCTGGCTAGAAAAATCATCCTTTATGGACCTTTCACATCTCGGAGATGAAAAATACTGTTATTTTCGATCTCTTGATTTGTGAACACTTGTGTTTTTTATTAGCACTTTGTTTATG
>QYTT01086504.1:15546-40573 GCA_006980735.1 Dasypogon diadema
CAAATTCCTAAAATGTTATAAAAAATTCAATTCACCAGAAGGCCTAATAAAACATTAGTTGTTGTGTTAAAGTATCCTTGTTTCCTTTTAGGCTTTTGCTTCTTCCGGTCCATGAAAACACGTTTAACAACTTTCATTGTAAGAAAAATTATTTCCAGCCCTTTGTTATTCTCATCATCCATTTTCCGACCCATGTCTGACTGTCAAATTATCTAACCGGAAATTCTATACAAGAATAAAGTGAGAAAATTATTTTAGTAGGTTTTATGGCTGAATTTTTTGGTATTATATGTAGGTACGAAATTCGCTTTCGGTTAATTTCGTCACCCCAAAATCGATATTTCTAATTCTTAATTAATTTTAGCCGTCCATAGTGCCCATATTTATTTTTTTTAAATATTGTTTCTTTTATTGTAAAACATTTCAGAACATTTTAAATTTATCTGCATTTCATTGTTTTGATATATTTCTTGAAATAAAACAAAATCAATACTTTTAAAATTGATATATTATGTTTTCTGTGATAAGAAATAATTTTAATTCAGTTTTGGCAAAGTTTTTTTTTTGCTTTTTGTGTATATTAAACAACAAAATTCTAATTTATGGTTAGACATTCGTATGAACGCACTTCTCACTTTTAAAGTTAAAAACGAAGCTTAGAAAGGTGACATCTCCAATTTCAAGATATTTGGAAGCAATTTCTTCAAAATTTACTAAACTAGATGTGATATAAAAATATATTGCCCCGAAAAACATATACTTCGCATTGGAAAACATAATAACTTATTTACCATCGAATTCGAAAAAAAACCCAGCAACAACAAGTTTCATGATTCAAGGCAGGATCCCAATCTTTTAGTAGAAAATAATGAAATGTTGTTAATTGATATGGGTCCAAAACAAATTCCAAATTGTGGTTTTCTTCCCAATATGTGTTCTTCGAAATGAATTGCATAAGGTCCTTTTTCGGCCTTAAGAACTATTGAAAAACTTACCAGGCAACACGAACATGATAATTGGCATTTTTTATTTTAAAATGTTTTTATACGGCAGTCTAACAACACTTTTTACATTCTTTTGGAATTTATGTTGCCTCTAGATATACAAATTTGGACATTTTTCGAATTTCTACTAAAAATCAATAATGTGAGTCAATTAATGTAAAAATTTGATATTACAATACAAAACATAACAAAAATGAGATTGAATTGTAAATAAAAATAAAATCATTTATTTTGCAGAAAATTATTTTAAAATTAACTTTTACTTTATTATTCTTAACAAGGCAATATTAGAAATTAAAAAACATTTCATTCTTTTAAGAAAACATATTGATTCTTTTCAGTATTTGAATGATACTTTTACATTGCTTCAGATAGAAACATTATAATGACCTATTGCCCTAGGTTTGGAAATTAAATTAACTCCGAATTTCAAAAAGCATTTTAATGTTAGTGCCGCAGAACTTTGGCTTTTAAATGAATGCTTACTTATCCTTTAAGTTCGTGTAAGAGCAACGAATTTTCAAATTCAAAATTTTGGAATTTTTATACTCTTTTTTTTACGTAAATACGCAAATTTCTCAAAAATAGCTGTGAATAATATGTAGTTTTCTTGTACAATTTGGAGTCCTTATAAGTTTCCGTTTAATTTGATAAATAGGGCTTGCAGAAAAATATGTTTTTTTTAAGTAGTTCAGTTAAATAATCATTAAACTTAACTGCTTTCAAAATAGCTAGATTGGCAAAATTGCACTGTGCCCTTCATATTGGGCAAGACGGAGTACATGTCGTTCGATGTTTCTTGGCAGATTAATGGAGACTAAAATATCCTTAATCCTTTCAGAAATTAGACAATATCTTACATCTCTGTGAGACAAACTATAACCAAGAGGAAATCATCTTGTTTGAGCCTTTTGTTTACCTGGAATTTACTGGAGGTTTTATTTTAAATGTGGATCATTGCTATGCTTCCTTAAACAGTGACAAGGCAAAGTTCAAAAATCGTCGACAATTATCACATACAAAATACAGTCCTATTTCCCATTTACTTCCTTATGCCACACACAAAATATCAGAGCGTATATAGCACCCGAAAAAGTTACATCTCCCCCTTTAATGAATCGTCCAGGATGCTATGGTGTCCAGTAGTCAAGGTCGTAGTTAAGCAATTTTAAATTCCTTCGAAGGCTTTAACGTTTAACACAACCAAAAATGAATTCACATAATATTATCGTTAATAGTAAACCCCTAAGCAGGAAACAATACCATCAGAACTGAGAGCTGCGTTTAATGCCTGCAAAATACTTGACCATTAATTAAAGCAAATACTGTCAAACTTCGCAAAAACAACATAAAGCCATTTCGTTAGCAAAGTAAGACGAGAATCCAAGAAAGTAAAAATTAATTCGAACCATCGCTAATTATCGCAAAATTACATTACAGCTGTTGCCTGCAGTAGTTGAATTTTACCATACAAATTTCATCCAACTTTTTCCTGCAGACCACTTTACCCCAGATGTTTACGATAATGGGAGTCCATTTGTCTCGGAAATTTCCCTAAAGCTCAACTTAACCATAGAAAGATATTTAGGTTGGCTAAAAACTGCCAACACTTTAACCCTGGAGGTCAGAATTACCAAGAAGCATGTACCCTTCTTATTTCTGCTGTGTGAACGCGGTGGGCAGTTTTGGTGGTGAAATTTTTTCCCATCCGACATCGCCTTAACTGCAACTTGAGTTGAAAATTCAGAATCCAGTCGAGAATTTGGTCAAAGGACATCCATTTATCTCCCCAAATGGAAACCTCTTACTTCAAGTAGTTCAATTTTTATCAATTTCAATTTATCTTTCGTTCATCTGCTCCCTCTAAAGAAAGTTTTACTTTTCAGTTCTTTGAATAAATCCGTCTATAGGGAAGTTGGCCCAATGAGAGCTGCACGAAAATGGAGAGCACTTTAAGTACCTAGACAAAATAATTAAGGCTGAAGAGACGAAGTTTTGGAAGAATTAAGAATTAAATATTCAAAACTTCTAGCTTTTCACTTATCCCCGTGTTGAAAGTCTAGATGTGCTTACTCCAACCAAAATGAAGAAATAAGTATCTTGTATTGCTGCGGCAAACTCTTGTTCATAAGGAACGGAAACTCTTGAGGTCTTGTTTATGTTTCGGCTTGGAGCTATCGTCAGCTATCGTCAATGTAGAAGTTTTCCTGCTTAAGGAAAAGTTTAGTTCAGCTGTTCCCCTTGCATTCAAAGCCTAGTGAAGGAGAGCTTTTAATCCGTCTTTATAATAACAGAAGAATAGACAGTTCGACATAGAAATTCTGCTTAAGGAACACAAGTGTTCTAGCACCCTTCGTTTCAAAGGTAGTTGGTGAGAAATGGTAATCAATGAACATTTATTTGAAGGAATGGAATTTTATTTAAATTCCAGTCAATTTTATTATGATAAAATTCAAGTACTGAATATGTATAGAAAGTACCATATCGTACAGACATAAACAAAACTTTTCTTCATCAAAAGTGCAGCCCTTCGAAAATGTTTTGGGGAAAAGTCAAGTTGCAATCACACGATAAAGTTTTCCAACTTCTGAAATTATATTACATTTTAAATGAAGTTTTGTTGTCGGTAGAAGTTTCGAAAATGGCCAAACTTTAATATCTTGGAAAATTCTAATGATTGCAAATTTTTATCTGATTACATTGGGAAGCCAAGTGTAGATATCTTTTTTGAAAAGGTCGTATGATAGCTGCGGTTGACCAGTTATTAACCAGGTTGGAAAATAACATTTTATGATTAAAATAATGTACAGAGTAAGCAGGTAAAAATTTGCACTTTACACACGTACAATATACATAATTTATATTGGTAAAAGTGCAGTGTAGGCTATCATTAGAAGTCAGTGTGTTAGAGAGCCGCAAGACACAAAAAATGACAACCCAGCAAAATGAATAGGAAAAATACGGAATAGGTATTATTTTTATTGGCAAAAACAAAATAATAGTAGTTTTCAACAAACAAAATGTGTAATTGTAAGGAACGGGGAATTTATTTTGAGATAAACCCTAATTTACACAAATAATTTCATCTTTATTCATCAATCTAAATATTAATATACTTGAATTCGAACTACTCCTACCTGTATCCTATTCCCTACACCATTATTTTTTTAACTATATGAATTCCTACATTCTTATCTACACAGCTACACTGTGTTTTTTTAACTCCTTTATCTTTTGTTCTTTTGAGTTATGCTCTTTCCTTTATCCTGACATTTTTTTATTTTCTTCGTTTTCCAATTTCGTTCTTCCTCCTTTTAGCTGAAAACTTTTCTTTCCTTTTTTATTTGAATTAACCACCAATCTCACACTGTCCACACACACCCCTTCTTTTCGCCTCTTTTCCTTTTTTCGGATCATCTTCTCTCATTTCTTAACTTGTAACTGCCATCTTTGGTACCATGCTTACCGGCAAATTTGAAAACTCTCCAAACTTTAAACACTCCTGTTGGCCAGTGCTGTTAACACCTTGGAATAACTCCAGAACCATAGACTTTATTTTTTCTCCTGTTTTGGTTTTAAATAAGAATCCTGCCATTCGTAGATCCTCAAACGCCTTGAAATAATGTGTGTAGAAATTTATTATCATTTGTTAAGTGCAAGATCCAGTGGATTTCTGTAAACCTGCGACGTATACCATGTGTAGATGTGTGGCTAAGATAGTGAATATGTTTGTGGATAGATACAGGTGTGTACGAATAGATATTCAATGTGTGTGTGGATAGATACCCAGCGGGAAATGGAAGAATACCATCAGGCAAGCGGAATGCATCTCATGGAAGGTGAGAATCAATTCCCTTTCTTCCGTTGGAGGAAGCAATGTGAGCTTTATAATGTGCTTCCTCCTACAGGACCTGAAAGTGATAAATCATGGATCTCCGAAGATGTTGATGGAAATTTGTCTCTTCCCTTTAAATGCGGAATATTGGGATTTCTAAAAAAAAATTAAAAAGCTGAAATAAAAAACCTATGGGGCCAAGAATGAGTTATTGGGGCTGAAGAGATTGCAAATGACCCCTCCTTTCGGCCAATTTAATTTGACAAACGATGCACCCCTGCACCCTGCATACAAAATATAAAAAGTTATTAAAATTCAATGACATGGATTAGTAAAAAGTTTGCGATATTTTATTCGAAATGTGTATGAAAATATAATAGTCCCGTCATGAATTAAATAAAATTTATATAATATAAAAACCAGGAAAATAGCATGTGCATAAGTTGAATCTCTTCTAGTCCTGCTTATCTAAAGTAGATATGGGTAGGTAAGTTCTTTTACAACATGCATGTGTTAGCATGTGCTACAGTAAGCAATAAATCACTAACTGTTCATATTAAGTACCCCTTTAGAAAGTGATACTATTATCCGGATGAAATATGTAAGTGCGAATTTTCCTACCCTCACTTCTGTGGGTAAAGAATATTAGCAAAGGTTATTGTTCCATTTTAAATTGCAGAAACTTTAGAGCAAACCATTTATACACCTGCAGAAATGCAAAATCAAGGAAATAGGTAACTTTAAATGGTTAACAACCTCAAGTTAGTATTTATTCATACTGGAGTGCTCCGCATTCAGTCATTCATCAGCTAAGCACTCTCCTACTCCTTTGCGTCTAAAAATGGAATAAAACAATAAGAAAAGCTTTCTCAACAACGGCGCAAACAAACTGCATAACTTCATTGCATGTGCAATACTGGTTCATATAAACGAAGCTTGCAGTTCGCATAAATTTAGCGAGTCGAGTATAGGGGGGGGGGGTGGGGGCTTCCCGAACCCCAACCGTGTACTGGAAAAAGGAGCAAACCCCGAACAACGCGGAAAATGCATGTTATCTCGTCGAATGGATCGACCGACATTTTCACATAGACCACATTGTTTGACGGTCTCAAGTTGCAGCAGTTGCAGTATGCAGGCACACATTAAACCTCTCCAGATCCCTATATCGATATGCAAGAGCAGGACTGTAGCTGGTCATGTGCTTAAAGTGGTTCCTGCAGATAAATTTGACATACTTGTGGCAGACTTAAGAAGTTTCGGACTGCAAGGCATGTGCAGGGATTTAAATTAACACACAAATTGTAAGCACTACACCCCTTGGCCCTATGACTGTATAGTCCCTCTTTCAGTGCCACTACTCCTGTAAACTTGAATTGTTTACATGCAGGCTATAGGCTATGCATTCACCTGAAGGCGGTGAACTTCGTGTCGCCCTAGTATTTGTGGGCTTTTATGCTTTCGTGCCTAGCTTCATTCATTCCATACGTATAGGGCAAATTTGAAAAGCTACCAAGTGTTTCGAATGTAAAGCACGTAATTACGTCCCGCAACTTGAAATTTACAAATTAACTACTAAGCCCCACCCCATGTACATAAAACCTGAGGCATAATGTGGAATTAATGGAATTTATCTTCGCCTATTGGAAATTTTCTAGTAAGATGTAAAAGGAACCCAGTTTCCATGGTTGTGTGGAATGGGCTGCTTCTCAAGGAATATGCAAATGGCATGATCGATTAATTCCATTCGCTGCGGGTACTTCAATTACTTGACAAAGTGTGTCGATTGCTCCATTAGGAATGTTAAATTGTGAAATTTGATTTACAACTCTCGACAGGATTCGGGTCCTGTCCAGTTATATTTTACATGCTACGTGATGTGGATTTAGGGATATATCTATGTATGTGAACATTTATAATGCCTGTTGATTAAGAGCCAATGTCAGGATGTAGTGCATCTTCTGAATACAGAGGTAGACGGACACTTAATCACAGGTAACATTCATAGTTATTTATAGAAACTCTCATACTAAGTTTGAACTAAAACTCTCCATGTTGAACACATTATACATAGAAATGGCTTATAAATGAATGATAAATTTTGGGGATAAGAGGAAGACACTATCTCTTGTCAGTCCTTCACAAACTTCAGTTCACTATAATAGCAATTTTGAAAAGTTAATTGTTAAGCTTGATTGTGTTTATCAATTAAGAATGTTTTAGAATGGATTTATTAAATGTTTATCTCTATAAAGTAACTGGAAGGGCTAAATAAATATAACTCTATATTAATCTGAGTGTTAAAATAATCTTTATTCAGAAACTTCGGAAATAACATCGTCTTTCCCCTTTATATATAATCATTCAGGAAAACATTTTGCTAAAATTTATAATAAACTTATAAGAAGTCGAAAAGATAATTAAAAATAGAGTGGTTGGAAGCTTTACCACTGTAACTACCCAGCGAGAAATGCGGCCTTCCCTGGAGAAGACTTGTGGAAGCAGTAAAACTTTAGCACAAAAAACTGGAAAACTTCAAAAAGTTCTCATTCATTCCATATTGATCCCACAAGAAGCTTGGTGGAAGGTGTGAGTTTCGCTGCAACGCAAAACTTTCGTATAAAGTTCGGGGCTTTCCCTTTCAAGATCATTATCGTTTTGTTTCTCAGAATAATCAGTTGAGTTTGGCAGCAAGCACACAAAAAGCTTCAACTGCTTCCTTCCTAGGACATGCCTATGCTAATGTCCTATAAAGTGTCCAGTGAAGATGTATGGATCCCTCATTCCTTCCAGAGGAAGCTAGGGAGAAGCACACAAAAAGCTTCAACTGCTTCCTCCCTAGAACATGCCTGTACAAATGTCCTATAAAGTGTCCAATGAAGAGGCATGCATCACAACTTCCAAGGAAGGCGTCCAGTTTGCATGATGGTATGATTCTATTTCCCGCTGGGTATTCTCAAATACATCGTTAATAGCATCCAATGACAACACATATTTTTGTAGGAAGGATTGCACAATATCACCAGAGAGTCATCACTCCAAGTGTACAATTTTCCGAGGTCTTGCATTTGCCAGAGTAGTCTGAAACATCTCTCGGTCTATATTACTGTATGCCAGTTTAGCAATCAGGAAAAACAGAAAAAAGCTTCGATCAACTCACAATGCTGCATTGACCTCCTACACTTTAAAACGAAATCTATATGGTTTATTTAATTTGTCTTCTTTGCAGATTAATAGTAGACAGGTTGAACGTTGAAGTAAAAAGCTGTAAAGAGTAAATAATTCAATATTTTCTAAGATATAATATGTTAAAGTCATTCAACAATTTAGTAGAAATTTCAATCAGAACTAATAATTTAAGATGGCAACGTCTTTTGGAATATGTCACCAAATTTTCTCTAATATTTTTTTCAAATATATGACTAATGATGTGTAAAATATTTACAAAAGAATATATACATGGTGTGAATGTTCTTCAAAATCGTCAATATCTGGCTATGAGTTGTTTTTTCATAAAATTCTGGCTTTGAATTGGTTTTTAAAAAACGGTCCGGAAAGGTTCTGGAGTTCTCACTAAATATAAGTACATGAAGTTGGATAGTTTGCCTTTAGTATCACTTATCAACCGTTTCAATCCGTGTTAGAGATAAATTCAAAAAAATATTAACAAAGCCCCAGCGTGATATTCTAAAAACCCATCGGGTAATATCTTCTAAGTATTTCTAAGTGTTTATTGTTATTTATTTATTGTGTTTACTTTATTACCCTGAAAATTCCCTCATTCATAGGAGACGAAATTTACAGAAAAGTTACGGTTAACTTTGTTGTAATTCTATAAAAACTGGATCAATATTTTTGAACTCTAATCGGAAAATAAGGCAGACTTTTTTTTTAGTTTAAACCGCTGGTCGTTTTAATTATGGCCTGGGTTTTTCCTGTTTACTTTTTGCACTTCTATACTATTTTCTTTTCTAGTGAAATGAAATCCATTCGAATTCTACATAGAAGTTTATTATTGATATCTGGGGTTGAGGTCCTGGGGCGACCTTTTAGAATTACGACCTGTAAAAACTTTTGTTCTAGAATTTCTACATAGAAGATGATTAACGGCTAGTCACAAAAGTTGTAAAATACGGAAGTAAGTTTTCAACATTCATCAACGCACTCGACAAGGCATAACAGCAGAAATGACCCAAAATTTCATATTCCCCCACTCCTTGGTCGGGCCGCCATATTAGATTTTTGGATTATTGGGCATAATTCGAAGGGGAAGCAACCTACCACTTTAAAAGCTTGTACAAATGAGTTTTATAAAATGAACTGTATTTATATCATATAGGGTATCAAGTAATCAATTTTGCTAACTTCCGAAGCTCGTTTATCTTCCCAGAGAAATCCGCCAAGGTATATATATATCCTGAAAAATAGAATATAGCGCTTCTAAACCTTCGCATACAATCATCAATAAAACTTTCAATAGAGGATAATTTTCTGTCAACAATGTTTTTGGTTGGAGAAGAAATCTCAGAAAATCTAAATAAGTAAATTTACAGTGCAGATCCGATTCTTTCGTAATTTCTAGGCTATTACCACTAGTGAATTCCAAAATCTCCCTAAAGTCCCTCCAAAAGGAATCTTTCCGTCTAATTTACCAGGTATTTTTTATACGTATCAGCGGAAAGTGACCACTTCCGAAAATTCAGGGAAATCATAGTAAGAAATTAACAAGGGTTATATAGGTGATGGTATATGAAGGTGAGTTATATAGGTGCGACCCTTAGAGGTCCACCCTAAGAATTTCCCGGTATAATTATTATTAACAATATAAAGAATGTACAAAAATTATTTTGACATTTTTTTAATGTTATTTTCTTTTTTACAAGTAAATTATTTGATTTATAACTTTTAGGTTCCCATGTCCACGCCCTCCATCTTCTCTTCCATTGTCAAGATGGGTCAGTTGATGCCGGAACGGCGTCGACAGTATCAATAAATTTCCATATCTCTTAAAACGCAGGTGGCTGAGCGGGCTGAGGTGTACATTTGTACTGTATATTTTATTTTAGTGGCCGGCCCTGTAGGGACTATAAAATCGAATACACATATTTTCCATAAAAGTTCTCAATACAGGAGAATAAAAACGATTTTGTTTCGTAAACTATTAAGCCTTAATTGTTATATGCTCGTTATCTCCAAACCACTTCATAGATTCAGGACCTCTAAATAATGCACAATTTTGATAACAGACAAAGTGTTCCGATTAAATTATGCAAATGAGCAATTTGCTATTACATTTTTATCATATTCACCCTTTGAATTTTACCATCTAAACTGACTAAACGCAATTTTCACTCTCTTTGGCAGAGTTCAAAATTTCTGATGGCAGTTTTTCCCAGAATATACACCACTTCGTATAAGCTATGTGAATAATTTGTACACAATTTTACTTATACGAGCACAGCTATTGCTCAAGCGTAATATCTAGTATAGATATGAGGTTAGGAACGGGTGGCAAAATTTTAATATAGACTCAATGTGATGTCAAATGTGAGACGGTAACCACATTCGAGCTGGCAATAAATGTCCTCCTCTTCAAACAAATTTTAGTATACTTATGCAACTTAGTCGTTCAAGGTTTTTTAGGAAACGGAGAAAATTTGGAGTTATTAAAATTACCCTATACCTAGCAAAGCGTAATGCGTGATAAATTATAATATTATCACGTGGTTGTTAGGTTGCCCAAGGGGTTTCCTTTAAAACCCTTTATAGTACCTATATATGTATAGTAGCTAACGTTTCTCTTTCTTTTTCATATGTATCCCACTGACTATTGCATACGCATCAAATTATTAAATACTTTTATTGAAAAAAGTTTACTTGAAGAGAAGTGACTCATGAAATATGATAAGGAAAAAAATTATCTACTTGTCACGTAAGCAAACTGGTGACGTATAATAAAGTCAATTGCAGTGGGAAATAAGAGGAAAAAAATTTAGGAATTATTGTCAATTGACGTTAATTCCGTGGAAGATGGAAATAAAGTCAAAACTTTTCTTAAGCGGATCGATCAGAAAAAATTTCAATTCTCGTTCAAAAAATTTGTATTCAAAGACGATATCTGTCGTAGATTTTTTAATTAAGTAATAAATAATGAAAACAAGTTAATTTCTATTAACGCGTTAATGGTTTTTAAATCCAAGTATTCAAGTATAAGAGAAAAATAGGAAGTGTCACTAAATAAAGGAGTGCCAAAAATGAACTCAACACAAAACATTTAACTTTTTATTCAGATATAAAAGAATCCCTGTATTGGAACTAACAATTTCTACACTATAAAGGTGTTCATACATCTAACTATATGTACACACATGGATTTCCAACAGTATTATTTAATGAATCAAAATGTACTTCTCAAAGAAGTTACTTCCTTCCTTGTCAGAATACTATCATCCAGGAAGTGGGACTACACAATTTCTGCGAAAGCTATAGGAAAAGTTTCAGACCAGACAAACTCACTGGGAATAGAAAGTGTATAGGGAAAGTAGTTTCCTTCAAATTAAACCTTTGGTTTTGAACAAAGGAAATCTACTGTTACTGATTTAATTAATTTAATAAATGGGATTTAAACAGCTATTAGCAAACGAATGGTTTTATTCACGTTCTTGGGTTAACATACTGTGGTTAAAATAGTGCTCATTTCAAAAGAGATCAAAATAACTTTGCTGAAAGTGTAAGTAAAGGGTAGGTACCCTTAAAGTAAGATAAACTCAAAATTTGGCAAAAGAAACTTTGTTTATATGTATGAGTGCCTCATGTAAAAGAAACTTTCACTAAAGTTTTGAATATCTCAAAAGAAATGGGTGAATCGGATCCATTTCTTTTCGGGTATTGATTTCATGGTGTGCACTGCGCAATTTTCTTCAATTCTTCGGAAATAGAATACTTCTAAGATCCTTTGCAATTTGTTAAACCTTCGCAAGCGCAGCTTTTCACATTGCACTGTATTCGAGCCCCCTAAAACAACTCTGGGAACTGCAGAAATTTGATCGAATATCAACAATAATCATCCGCAATAGGCCTCAAAATCTCGTATCGTCGAAATAAACGAAATAAATATAAGAATTCCTTTAAATACCACAAAAGTGGTTTCTTTTCTTTTCGTTAGTTAACCCAGCACATTAAAAGCGCCGTACTTCTTAATTTTGAGCAATTACATTTTTATTTTTAAATTGGAGTATACGCGAGTAGGGGAGTATATAGGACTGTTGACGAGTAAATCAAAAGTTTGGAAATTACATTAAAGTGGTTACGTTGACGGTTGAGGCGATTAAGAGTGTAAGAGGGTTCACGAGTGTGTGAGGGTAAGTTAATTTCGGTTTGATTTATCCGCGCACACGCTTGAATTTTAGAAGGGTTTTGGCAGTGATAACGACACAAAAAGACTAAAGACAGGAAAAGTTCACTGTACACAGAAGCTACTCGCTTAAAACATAACCATAATTCGCGTTCATCTTACACGCTTGAACCATCGTAAATACTTACACACCTATTTGCGTATAGACATATGCACAGCCTAACACGTTCAGTGGCCTTTTTGACGAGGAAATTTTTGCATTCAACGCACGGCGTATTCCCTTTTGTGCAAGTGAATAAAACTTCATGCTGTTTCTGAGGCGTGCACGAATCTGGTTTTCTTTCTCATTTTTGTTGTCTATTCTCTCTCTCTTGCTTCTTCCTGCATGTACATTTAAAAGCTCTCTCACGACCAAGGCATTTTAATACCTAATTCTCTCCCGAAAGCTTTTAACCTAATTGTGACAGTCAGCGTTAAATTTTCCAGTCGATAGAGAATTCGAATCGTCATCTCAAGAAATCAAAAATCTTCTAACTGAGATTAGTAACACCTTCTGCAGAAGCAAGTCATAATAACGTAAGCAAACACAACATTATTATTTCTTACGTCCTCCCATTGTTTCTCAAATTAGTAATAAAAATTTGCTTACAATATAATTGATAAAAATTGTCCAAATTAAATTGAAAAGCTGTGACCACAGCGTGATAAATTAATTTCACAAAATTTGATTTCCAAGTCTTATTAAGGCTTAAGTCAGTCCCGCCGCAATTAGTACCATATATGTGCCCTATCTGCAATACATAATTATTCCCCTTTCAAGCACCAAAAAATGAAAAAATTAATACATAAAGAGACACTTTTGCTTATTTCGGCATATTTTTATGAACCTCCCCTGCTAATTTCACTTAGCAAAGGATGCTATCTGCTTTTAATTTTTTTCTCTCTCCCATCTGATTAAAAAGAATGGAAAAGTCGCAAATTACGCGTTCACTCACCCTGAAGCAAGGCACAGAATAAAAATCAGCAAATTTAAATGCATTCAAAAAGTTTCATTTTATGAGCTAAAATTAAAGTCGAGTTTTTCCTCAAACAATGCAATCAAGTAAGGGCACGTGCTAAAGTAAAAAAGCAAAATAAAAATAGCACAGTTTCATATTAAATGGGAGGATTCTTTTCTCTGGATTAAGCCATTCGGGGATTTCTTTCTATCCGTTCGCTTTCTATGCAACAAGCTTTTTGGCACGTAATGAAAAGCCCAAGGAGGAATGCAAAACTCATCGTTCTGGTTTCCGGTCTGCGGATCAAAAAGGCCATAAATTTATTTTTATGTCTGGATGCATTTGGTTTTTCCCCGTCTTGTGCCCGATGAGTTCTGTTATTATTTTTTTTTCTTTTTTGTGAAAGTTTGAAGACGTTTTAATGCATTAAGTTTTCGCAAAGAAGTTTTTTGTTTATAATTTGTGGATTTTTTAAAGAGACCAAAGTGACATCTTGGACATTCGAAAAAAAGGTGAAAAAAAACATTTTCATGTAGGGCAGTAAGCTTAAATATTAAAGATATTTTCTTGTGCTAGAGTTATACGACATTTGAAAATAATTTTGTGAAATTTGGGATCTTTCCAATAAAAAAGTCAAAAAAACGTACTGGCATCAAAACAATATAATTCGCAAAAAAAACATTTAAATTGGGTTGACATGTTTTTATACCCTACATGTAAGGCATAGCACTTTTAACTCATTCGAGACACCACATATTTTTTGAGACCATCCCCAAATTTTTTTATACTTTATATTGACCATTTTTGATAAAAAACAAATAAGATGATTGCACGCTATGTGTGCAGGTAGATCCTCTGAATGTTTTTATAACGAGGGACGGATTGAACACCAGGTGTCCAAAGTAAAATACAATAAAAACACATTATTAAATTGAATAAGACTTATTCCAAAAATAGTCAGTTAACATGAAGTCCTTACTTTAGGTTCAGTAATGAAGAAAAGAATATTATCTATGGGATACCTAAATAAAAATAAATTTTTAAGAAGCAGTAAAAGGTAAGAAATTTTCCTGGAAGGACGACCCTTACTTTTGTTGTGCATAATGACAACACTTGAAACAATCTCCCAAACCAAATCCAGGGTTATCGACACAAGCGGGGCAAGAGTAATTAGTGTGTTTTATGAAACATTATCTATATATTAATTATACAAAGAAAGCTCCCGGTTCCGTATTTCAGCCACTTTTTTTATATAGAGTTTCATCGAGCTTTTCTTGAAATTTTATAATGGCAACACTGATCCGCATCAGTTTGGGGTTGCGTTCTTGGGTAACTTTGGTGTTAAGTTCCGTGTTTTTGGCACCGATAAGTATGCAATACATGGATTTATTGGAACTTTAACCCTTTGCACTCCGAACTTTTCCAGCACCTGCAACTATGCAATTTCAGAAATATTTAATCCTTTAAAACTTCAAGGACTTTTGCTATCACGAGCTGACAGCCCAGTAAAAATTTTTATAATCAAAAGCAAAATCTAATATTGAGTTAATTACTCATCTATCAGTTTACAGTTCTTAGTTGAGTGCCAATTAAAAATTAAATCCTAAATTGCTGCAATAAATTGGTGCCGCAGAGGGGACTTCGGAGTGCAAAGGGTTAACTGTGTTCTTTTGGGCAACAGAGTTATGAAAGCTAAAAAGAACGGTTGGAATCCATGGAGTACATAGCTAATTCTTCTTCTCTTTTCCTCATTTTAAGCAAACTCGAGATAAGTAAAGAGCGTTATTAACTTGAAATTTATCTTAATGTCAGTTTTGCCCAAATTTGTGTTTATTTTAATTGGCATGACGAGCAAAATCAATTTTTAAACGCAAAAACTTTTAATAAGCGCCATCTATTTTGCCGTAGGAGACTTAAATAATCCAGAAAGCTTTTTAACTCGGTTAAATAACCGAGCTAATTTAACCCAGTTAATGTATGACAACTCTGTTCTCTGCTGCCAAAAGAACGCAGCTTATGTCTCATTTTCTCTATTATATTAACCATTTATTGCATAGTATGAATCTGTTCAAGATTTCAGTTTTGCAGTGACTTTTAAGGGCTAAACAGAAGAGACAGAGAAATGTCCATTTCTGCATGGTAAAATGTTTTGCATGTATCATTTTAATTCTTGCTAGCATGAGAGGATTAGGCCTACAGGGGACACCTCCAAAAAAAAACGCGCCTCTTGGCTTACCTCTAGGGTGGTGTGGAAAAAAGTTTAAAATTTAAGATTCAAATTGAAGGAACATATAAAAACGTTATGCCACTCATATTCAATTTGTGCAATTGCACAGGGGTCTCCTAGTTTTAGTAATTAGATGTGTTTTATGAAACTTCAAGTCAGAAAAACGAAAATAGGCCGCGTCCTCCCACTCCTTGGTTTGGTCGCCATATTGAATTTTTGGATTATCTGACATAATTTGAAAGGGAAGCAAGCTATAATTTTAAAAGCTTATACAGATGAGTTTTATGAGATTCCAAGTTAGAAAAACAAAAATAAGCCATGTCCCCCACTCCTTGGTCGGGACACCATATTGAAAAGTAATTTGAAATGTTACTTTTTAAGCAATCTAAAGCGCTGAAGAATGAATATCTTGACTCAATTTCTGTTAAATATTCAATTAGGTCATTTTCAATGATTTGGTTAAGAATTAGCTTAGGTCGCAAAGGATTTCTTTTATAGATTTTTCGCGTTTGGGCATTATTTATTGAGTGGTATGTGCGATATTCGTGGCTAAGGATATGCACATGTTCCCACATCCTACTACTTCTATTTCTCTTGTGACCAATTCGAATCCACTCTTTTTTTTTACTTTTCACCGAGATGCTGATCAAAAACGGGGCTGATGGTGATCTTGCCAGATTATATTATGCTTTTATATTCTGACTATCCAATTACAGACAAAATGAGAAGTATTATAAAATGGCGAACATACGAAATGCCTTATAAATGTGATATTATATCATTTTACTTGACCTTACTTTAGGGCTTTTCATGGCAATGAATATTTTCGGGTCACATGATCTTTCATTAAAAGTAAAACATTAGTAGACAACATAACAAAATAAGAATCAAGGCACTTACTTTGTAATACGCCAAAAGCAACTTTTATAAAGCAAGATATAAATCTGTGAAAAAGAACGAGTTTGGGTAAATTGAAATCTCTCCAAAGTGGTACGAATGAAATGCAGATCTCAAAAAAGGATATCAGATTTCTATACAAAAGTAGGCAGGGTTTTTAATTACTGTAAACCCTCATATTTTACTTTCTTCAACCAATGATAAAGATAAATATATTTTGCTGTCAGATAGCATAATTTAAAAAGCATATTAAGACTAATTCCAACAAAGTCGATTATCCTTGCTCACTTTATTGGGTTCAGTGCCTGAACTTAACGACTTACCAAGTAAATGGTGGAGAGAAATCAAAATTTTCCTTAATGGCGCAAAACTTTTGAATTTATTGCTGTTGTTTAATATATATTTATTTTGAATAAGCGCCAGATTCACACCACTTAGATTCACATTTAACTTGAGTGAATCGAGAATCGATAATTTGCAACAAAAACAAGCCATGGCATACATCCCAGAGTAATCTTACACTGAGCCCAATTCCATCATCAGTGAAACGGCGGATTGCTGCGTTTACAGAGGAAATTAAAACTCCTCCTCCGAGTTATCAGGAAGCAATAATCGAACATCGAAGCGACTAATTTGCCTTTTACTCCCGCCATGAAATGTTTACACCGAACAGACGGAAATGATTGCCATCATATCTTCTTTAATTAAAGTAGCGTACTTTAAAAGCATTTCCATTGATTTTGTTTGCTACAAAACATTTCTTCAGCACTTTTCACTTCTTTCAAGCGAAACATTTAATTATACTAAAAAACGCGCGCTGACGATGTGGGCAATGTCATTTGGAAAACCACTCGAGCGTTATAATGATACAACCAAGTTTTGGTATTTCGCTAAATATCTCTCGTTTCTTTCGCTGGGAGCGCTATATATCTTAAGATATTCTGTATAAGGATAAGGACGCTATTCCCACGGGTAATTTTTTTTTGTTTATGATAATTCTATCCTTCCCATCTGCTTCCTATGGCGAAAATAAGGATCAGTTTAAATTTTAGACAATGTCTGTAAAATATTATCCCCTCTTTTCCAATGATAAAACCCAAAAATGGGCTACAGTTTCTTTTTTACCCTTTTGAGACTCCATTTCTGATAATTTTTCGCTTCATTTACCTCCGTTGAGAAAGCTTAGTTAATTGATAAGAATGAGTAGATATAAAAAGGAATGTTGTACAAATTCAGATACACAAGTTGTTTGCTGACTCAGATCTTTAGTAAGAAAACAGATACGGAAATTAGTAAAATAACCGGAGAAATATATTATTGCTAGTCTCTCTTTGAATTTAAAAAGCCTTTTTAAAATTTTTGATAGGCGAGCAAAATAATTTCTGAGCAATTAATAAGGTGTGTAAAATTTGTTCATTACTTGCGCTGGTTATTAACATTATAATGAATTTAAATAAAAGCAATAGATTTGTGTATTTAATACTTTCAAATACTTTCTTTTCAAATGTACTAAAATGTAGAAAGTAATTTTTATTTAGTCCGGTATAACTTTAAAACGGATAAGTCTTAACTTATTGTAAGTTAAATAAATGCGTATAAAAAATACTTTTGTGTTGATTAAGGGCTGATTGACATTGACGAACGACACGATACGACACGTAGCAGTACCAACTATACACGCATTCCTCTTGGGTATTTTACTGTTTCTGTTCATATTGGCAACGATACGACAATTTTAAGAAAGTGTCGGTGGGTGTTTTTTCAAAGTAATTACCAGCGGCACTTTACATTTTTTCTGTGGATATTTCAGACAACAATTAGAGATTTTATTTATTGTTCATTGATTTCAACTTCTTTAATTTTAATTTAATGCTTGTCCGAAGTTTGAGTCATATCTTTGAATATTTTTTTTTCTTAATAAAAGACAATAAATTATCAAACTGTAAATGATCAACTTTAAAGAATTGGAAAAATTTTGATTCACCATCTAGAAGTTACTTGAATCGAATATAAAATTCTTCTTCTTCCTTTTTTCTGAATTTAAATGGCGTTTTTTTTATCGCTCTTATCGCTATTAAGGGGAGGTTCTCAGGTGGAGGTCCACGCATCTCTGATCTTTTGGGACACAATGCTAACTTTCTGAATCTCTTCTTGTCCTCTCATCCAGAAAAGTACTCTATGTCACCTCACCTCTTGGGAATTCAGATCATTGCCTCATATCCGTTTAAGTTTCCATTTCTTCCTTGAAACCGTCTAATCTGGCCTCCATCGAAAGATTAATATGTCATTTTAACCGAACTTATTGGCTGAGTGGGTAGATATGTAGCTCAGTGGTTAGAGCACTCGATCGGAAACGAGGAAGTTGCTAGTCTCGTCCCACAGGCTGGCTTTTTTAATGAAAATAATTAGAATAAATTAGTTTTTCAACTATGATTGATATCCTTTCCGACTGACACCCTTTTATAGAAAAATTTGTACCATGTACCATGTACCCTACACAAATACTTCCGACTTTTTCTTGGAAATTTTGTTTATTTTGTAAATCTTCTAACTACTATACAAATAAAACAATAAGGTACCAGTCATGGTCTATTAATGAACAGACCTTTTTATACATACATGTGGTACTTTTTCGGCAAGGTACAAGATGGGCAATTTAATAAAAATAAAAAACAGGGGGTTTTTTTATAAGCAGTTGTGTGGACCATAAATATTGTTCATCCAACCATGTTAAATACAAAATCCGTGAGAGCAGAAGTTATCAACGGTCTAGCCAACTGGTTGATCTTATGAAGCCCAGGATACGCTCCCACCCCCTTTCGCCCACCTCGTGCAGTTCATCATAGGAGTGGTGTCCCAGGGATCTGCGTCTTTTTGCCGAGAGTGCCGGACAGTGACACAAAAAGTGCGTCACCGTTTCCGTCTCCTCTCCGCAACCCCTACAGTC
This sequence comes from Dasypogon diadema, assembly GCA_006980735.1. Classification (NCBI taxonomy): domain Eukaryota; kingdom Metazoa; phylum Arthropoda; class Insecta; order Diptera; family Asilidae; genus Dasypogon; species Dasypogon diadema. Next base: position 34,806 of record QYTT01086504.1, read on the forward strand.
GGCGTCATTTGAGCGGCCGATCTTGTGTTGATGTGCTCTCAAGGAGCTGTGCCCCGTGAGGATGGATATCAGCATTACAAGAAGTTGCTTGTTTAGCTGTAATAGTTTTGCACTAGAGCTGGCGTTTGGTTGACCCCACAATTCCCTTGTCGTTCTCGCGATCTGTGCCCAGTCCTCGATACGCCCAAGTAAATATTTAGAGGTCATTCCCAATAATGTGAAAAAATAAAAAATAATAAGTAAATTTTTAACTTTCGCAAGTGACTGTATCTAAGTGGTGGGAGGTAGGTAAATATTGTTTATATTTTTAGTAACGACATTTAAATAGTGGTTTTTGGTCGTAGGTTTTATGTCGCTCAATCTGTACATCTCAAATATAACCAACTTTTATTAGTTTAAATTAAACAATTTTCCATTTGATTTAAACCAATCATTTATACCTAGGATAGGATTGGTTTAATTAATTTGGGAAAGGTATCTGTTCTATTCGGTTTTGGTTTTCTTCGATTGTTTATAAGTAAGTTTATATTTAAAAGGGAAATGGCACACAAATAATTTAGTATACATAAGTAATTACTGAACCATATTCCTTGAAAGCCGGTGATTGTCAGTTCGGAAGCGAAAAAGTTTCAATGCTAAACCTGAAAGAGATTAAACTGAAACAGAAAATATTGTATTGTAAATATCTGCACAATACATTTATAAATTGAGTTTGTAGGTAAGTATACCACATTCGGTATATCATATACGAAAAAATTCATTAATCATTTTCACAAATATGCTGTCAGAATCAGCAAATTGAATACTGTTCCAAATAGAGTTCCACTCCCGGGTATCTTACAGTAAAAATACTTACTGTATTGTCGGGAACACCTTGACAGAAAAAGTTAGATGCCTTCATTCGAGCGCAAGGAATCCAATTCATACAAATATGCTAGCGTTTTTTTTTATTAATAAATCAACCTGTGCAAGAATAATATCCTACGTCGCGTTAAGTTTAACTCAGTGGGCATTCCTATTATAGTGTTTCAATAACAAAAGATGCGGGTATTTCGTGTGAGCTTACAAATATACATGACACCATTAAATGTAATGGAACAATTCTGGGATTTTCTATAGAATTAAAACATTTGATAACATAATAATTATTGTTCACATCTGCTGCTGATAGGTCAGATTCATCCAAAAAAAATTTTGTATTTTTGATTTTCATTTATAAGATTTGAGGGATAATTCATTAGCTGGGAATCAATCATACTTCTGCTGGTGTTACGGATTTTTAAGGATACATTTTGTTAACTACTTTGGAGAAGTCACTATACGAAAAGAATACAGAAGAACAGTTTCAGTTATCTTGTAAACTATTTACAAAGCCGCATTTTTTTAGATGGCCAGCCCAAATTTACTACATTATTTTCCTCTTTCCACTTCTTTAGTATAGAATTAACTCCAATGTTTCGGGCAGTTGTCCTCTTGCAGGAAACAGTATCGGTTTTTTCTCAAACTTCAGTAAACCCATTTTGTACAACTTCATCTATTTTTCTGCATTGAAGTTTGCGATAAATGTAATGGTTTTTCATTGGATTGCTAAACGATTCTGTAAAGACGGCATTGCTCCAATAAGGGTGTAAATTTTCCTTGGCACATATTAAACGTTTCTATACCTGTATTTCATTGAGAAGTGGTTTGTTGTAATGTAATTTTCTATTAAATGTCTTCTTCAGCAAGCCGACGTGGGATAGTATTCACGGAGATTTGTACACCTTTTCCTTTAAGGTTCTTCCTTTCCGTGATGAAGAAATAAGTTTGTATTTTAATAATACTGAGTTTCCCTTCTAGCCCAGAAGGCGCCAAGAAAACATTTACCCATCTCCTCATTGACCGCTCACGCATCTCAAAGGAAATGCGTTAAGATTGGGCTCTCCGACAAGCATGCAAAACAAGTAACTGTTAATAATGTTAAACAAATTAAGAGGACCAAAGTGGTTGTTAGTGAAAGAAAATGAGATAAGAAGACAAGAAGACGACAACCAAAACATGTAGTCCCTAGCAGAATAAAACAAGTCAAAAGAAAAATATTTAGTAACACAGGCATACCCAATAATCACAGGCAAAGACGAAGACCGTTCTTTAGTACAGTGTTGCATACGTTACGTCAAAATGGATCCTTACACCATTAACTGCTATGCGGCTGACAGGCTCATTCCTACCATAGTTGGTTTTAAAGAAATTGATATGCAAAAGGTGATCGATGGTCACTTACAGAGTAACACCTCCGTAGGAAATCCAGCCATTGATGAACATGGTAATGAATAACTTCATCTAAGAATAACAGAAGTCGCTAGTATCAATGACATAGTAATACAAAGGGTAAGATAAGAGAGACTTTTGATGACAAGGTAATGTGCTAGGTAAATTTACGTTCTCTGGTTCATCGTGTTTGTTTCGTAATTTTTAGCGACAATTCTCATATGCTTATGAGAACAAAGGAACAAAATAGAAGGGCAGTAAAAATTCACTGCTTAAATTAAACCTCATTTTTATCCTTACATTTCCATCAATGAATCAATGAAAGAATAGTGTACTAAAGAGTAATTCATGAATTTCCAATGACATCCCTATATTAAAATTCATTGATGCTGGGGGCGCATAGTGTCTTCCAAAAACGGGAGGTAACAACTAGTTCAGATCAGGTACCAAGTGAGGAATTAAATACCCTGGAGGGGACTTATATACTACCCTATCTCTTTCAGAGGCTGTGAAATATCTGCACACAAGTCATATACCGAAACAAAGAGGAGGTTTAGGGAAATGGTAGGTCAATCCGGCATTTTAGCGAAAAAACCGTCAAAATTTGAAAAAATAACTTGAAATTTGACCAATTTTAAAACTGTAAGGATTTATTGTTCCCGATGAGAGAAGGGCGCAGAGGTGCTTGTAGGTTCCTTGGAACAGGTAAAGGGTTCTCTGTGGAATGGCATTTAAATATTGGTCATGCGGCTCTCGGTAAAAAAGTTACAGGGTGTTCAGTGAAACTAGTACCTGAATACTTAAATCCCCCTCTCCCTCCCAAACGATGCACTTCCAACCGCCCCCCCCCCCCAACCCATACAACTTTCTGTTTGACATTTCCTACCATTTGCCAATGTATGGCCGTTTTAAGACCAAACACCCTGTATAACTTTCATTGTTGTAAGTAATATCGTTGCAGTAGAGTCATCTGGATCTGATTCAGAGTAACATTTGCATATTTTGCGAAGTACTTTCCATTTACTAAGAAATATTTAATTAAAAAATAAATTTCGATTAAAAACAAATTTTCTTTTTACACATGTAAATGACAAGGCCAAATGCCAAAAGTTAGAATTAGACCTCAATTTGCACAGAAAAATCAGCTGTTTCACTTTCCAGTGAAGTGCCAGAAGTTTCTAAACAAATTTAGGTATTTAGACAAATTTAGTCGCATTTCGCGCACACTCTAAGCGCTAAAGAGAAAATATAAGAGCAAAGTAAAATCGGTACCAATTTTTAGCAGTAGATTTCAATGATGGGCTCTCTTATATCTAAATACCAAAAGGTATCATGTTGATGACCGTTTTGTGATTTTTCAATTTCGGTATAAAAAGTTTAAAAGGAAGCCTAAAGAACTCACTTTATATTTAATAACAATTTTAAAGAAACAATATATCGCAAAATATTATCCTTTTCAAAAGAGGCATATTAAATGTTTATGCCCCAGAAAAAATCACTCTGTCAAAACATCACATAAGACACATTTAGGGGAATCGAAAAAAGATAACAAATTTGAAAAATAAAAGACGACACTCGTCAATATTTAAACGTTTACTTATTGAAAACGGAGTTTCTTTGACAGAAAAGGAAAACGAATTCTAAACTGAACAAAGGAAATTAAAGAAAACATCGAGAAAGGTTTACTTACCAGGCCGTCCCCAATATTCTTTTTGAGTAGCAGATTAAAGAAAAACGCTATTATCTTGTGTAAATATGTATATGGAATGGATTCTTTCACAAGGAAGTAGTCCAAATTGGAAGCTTCTGTTTCAGTAATAAATCCCTACTTCTTTCTTTCCCTAAGGGGAAATTGATTGCAGGATTTACACTAGCCATCAATTCTAGCCAACAGGAAATTAAAGTCGAGTATAGGCCTCCGTTAATTATGAGAACGTGTAGTTAACGAACTTGCACACCTATAAATCCTTTAAGCAGATTACAACTTTAAGTCTAACCATTAATTTCTCTTAATTAATTCAAGAGCAAGTTCTTACTTTTGTTAAAACTACCATGGCCGCAAATTTTAGTGTGTGGATTTGTACGTGATAAAACTTTAATCATAAACCCATTTGGAGCACTCTTAAAGTTCGCTCATTTACACTCACTTGAAGCCGACTCCTTCCGGCTTCGTATGCAAATTAAATTATCCGGGCCGGGCTACCACTCTACATTTCCAGAGAAGTTCGTGCCAGGATTGAGATGAGAGCACCCACATCTAGTAGTAACATAATGAGATGACGAAAAAATGCACATCTCATTATTCACTTGTCATTTCAGCGATTTCCCCCGACAGCCTTTTTACTCCTTCGAGTGCTCTTCATTTTTCGTCTAATGACAGCAACAGCGGATTATGATTTCTATCTCAGCAATATCGTGTCTCTCAAATAGCATAATTTGCTTTGATAATATTCCAACTCGTGTTAGTGGCAAATAGGAATTTATCCGACTTCCCCTCGCCGTCCTGATCTGTTGCGAGGTAATTTTCTTGCAAAGTTTTTCTCCTTTGCAGATGTCGCCGCATTTAATTTGTTATTTCCCCTGGAGAGCACCTTGAATTATTACTTTTTGAGCGCCTTGCCTTTAGACTGCCCTAATGTGTTCCTAATAGCTGTAAACAGATGCTTGATGGCTCTTGGACTACTATTTCTACTCCACAGTGTTACGGAATTTAACAAAATTTATCAAATATTCGCCATAAGCGATATGAGAGGCGGAAGCGGAACATACCGAGTACGGTAATAAATTATTAACTGCGACTGCAAAAGCAAAACACCGCTCAAGCACAACATCACAACAGCATTAATGGCGGATACCTTGGGTGGAAATGATATTGATTTTAATATGAGTTTATATAGTTTGAAATTGAAAATGCTTGAGTAATGGAGAACACTCTTGGTTAATGCCTTTCTTGCTAATTAACTCATCCTTAATGATAATTTTCTGAAACGCTAATTAATATGTGAATCTGGCACGTGTTGCTGTTCGTGTTCACACAAGACCCATGCTAAATAAGAAAGGAGATCAACTGGGGAACTTAATCCTGATCTTTACAATTTTCTTAAGAACTTAAGAACTTCAGAAAGAAAATACAAGCACTTGAAGAAAAATTGCATTTTATTGAAAGAATGCATCAAAATCACTTTATTACAATAAACATAAGAAATTAATAGCGTTGACAGCCAAACCATTGTAGTAGTCGGATGACGGACAGTCCGCCATTACTAAAAAAGGATCACTATTCGGCACAACAATGCATTCTTATTGTTAAACATTATTTCAAAAATGGCGAAAGTTTGACTGCCACGATTCGGAAATTGTGTCCAATTTTGGCAGAGAAGAGAACAATGGAAAAATTCTGGGAGACTGGGTCGAATTATTGATGTCAAATCATCGATATGTATTCGTCCAGGTCGTTCAGTAGAAAACATCACGGCTATTCGCCAGAATGTGGTCGTGAGTCCGGGAGCATCCATTCG